>JAOTRH010439912.1:0-33186 GCA_034768845.1 Heliamphora exappendiculata
CTCCTTCAATCTTCAATCTCAACCCTTTTCCATCAAAATGCCACCAAAAGTGATGGGTAAAGGATCAAAACGGTCCAACGGAGAGGGTTCCTCAAACCCTAGATCGTCGAAGAAGAAGAAGACGGCAACGGCGATGACAGCGGATATTGTACCACAAAATGTAGCTACTTCAGAGGTAATCTCCTTCAAAATCCCCAAAATTCGACAACTTTACATCTCTTCTTTTGCAAATAGAAAAGTTGTTCTCAATCGGTCCATAGACTTTTCATTTTTTGATTTCATTGAAATGAGATTTAAAGATCTCTTTTCAAGCCTTGGGTGGAAAAGGCTCCTTTAAATCAAATAACCTCACTATCCCACATTAATTAAATTTTTTTATGCGCACTTTCACATTTCACTCATTCCGACCACCACTATCACCACTTGGGTGAATGGTGTAGACATTGTTCTGACTCCTTCCTCTCTAGATGAGATTCTTGGGATTCCCGAAGGAGAAATCTATGTTTATCATAACCAGAAACCTATTGATGTTGAAGGTTTTTATTTTCTGATTTTGTTAAAAATATTTTTGAGAATGATGACATCGACCCTACCAAGCCCTTAGAGGCTAACTCCTTGAAATCGAAAATGCGCATCTTGCATCACATGGTCAACCACATTTTCTTACCCCAAATAGGAAAATTTGGTGACGTTACTTATGTGCATATTTTTCAGCATGTGGTGCATTCTCGAACAGAAAAATCTAGATTTAGGCTTCTTGTTCATTTTTCACATGTTGCACTCACACAGTAAGTCAAACTCCTCTCTCCCACATGGAATGTATCTCACCAAAATTTATCGCCATTTTGGCATTAACTTATATGAGGATAAAGCATTTGCCTTTTCAAAACATGACTTGTATGGTAGTTCATCATAAAAACATATGCAAATTGAAAATGTTAATGGTGTTTGGACCACCTCTCGTCGTAGGACCCCCTCATATGCCAAGACCTCTCCTTCTCCTCCTCCTCGAGATATTTCATCCATCCCCATAGGTCTTGATTCTCCTCCCTCTCAACCTGATGTTCATGGACCCTTTGATACTCCAGGTCCATCTTCTGCTCCTCCTCCTCCCTCCTTTGCATCTGCACCACCTACTCTTATTCATATTGATCTATCTGAAGTTGTCTCTTTGATTCAAGCTCTATCCTCCAAAGTGACCTTGTTTCAAGCAAAAGTCGATCAATATTTTTTTGACTTAAAACAAATGGTCTCTTCTCTCTCTGATAAAGTCAAACACCTTGATAAAATCAACCGAAGCCTCCAGCAAGACGTTGAGAACGCCACGTATGCCGGGAGAGCCCTATGCAAGACCATGGATGAAAATAGTATCTCCATTGTCAATTGCAACAAGGCAATCCTACATCAAGTCTGAAAGGAATATGACCAAGGTATTGTGACTGCCGTTTAAGCTAATTCTCAGAAAGTGGAAGAGCATCTTCAGTAGATTCGCCAAGCGTGGGCCAACCAGTTCAAGCCCAAAGAAACTAAAGAAAAAAAAGCTGCTCGACTAAAGCGAGAAGCAGATCTAGCACTGCCAGCCAAATATAAAGCAATGGCAGCGGCAAAAGCTAGAGACGAGCGAGCTCGGGCATCTAAGGAAAGGGCTTCAGCAAGCAAACAACGAGCCAAGGAGAAGAAAGAATTCAAACAATTTATGGATGATCAATAGCCCTTCTTTTTGCTGATTACGAAAGGAGAGAGAAGAAAAGGAAACTAAGTAAAGGGGAGAGTAAAAAGAAGAAGAAGAAGAAGAAGTTTAAACATTTCTTATTTATTTATTTTTTTCATTGAAGGTGGAGACGTAACACATACAATTTTTCTTTGGTTGCATGAGTTGGTTTAAGAGATGTTTTGAATAGTTTGGATGTTTAACATACATTCTTTTCTGGTTGGATAGAAGTTTAAATATTTCTTATATGGCTATGAATGAATGAATGCCTATGTTATATGTGTGTGTGTGTGTGTGTGTGTGTGTGTGTGTGAATTTGTTCATATGCCTATGAATGTTGTTGAATGGTTTGGTAATGAATACTTATATATTCTTTTGATATGTATTTGGATTATTAAAATAAATCACTTTACACATATTCACCATTTTTGCACATATCTTAAACTCATAATGTTTCTTGATCTTTTGTTGCAAAAATGTATGCTCTCTCTCTCTGTTGAATGCCTAGCCACTACGATTATATATGTTGTTTAAGGTATATTGATAAGGGGAGAACCCTTATTGAAAAATATTTTCAAATGTTTTCTAAAAAATGCTAATATGGTTGTAATCATCAAAAAATGGGAGACTGTTAGCCCAATGGCTTTTTTATTTTGATTTTGATGATTTTTATAATTCATTTTCTAAGAATAAATAGTTTTAAAAGAATAATATATTTATATTTCGAAAATAAAAGTGTTAACACATTTTGAACAAATGATTTGACACCTTAGCCCAAAAAATGACCTATCTCTCAAAATGATTAAAATGATTAAAATACCTAAGTATTCTTGCATGAGAATATTTTGTTTTAAACTCAATTGAAAAATAAGTCAAAGACTTTTAAGACAAAATATACTTGAATCACATCAACTGTGCCAACCTCTTTGAACAAATGGTTTGGCACCCTAAGAGTTTCATAAAGTTATCTTTCAGGTATCAAAGCTAGTGTCGACACAAACAAATTTTGTGTCAACACAAAAGAGCCGTAGGTCTAAGGACTCAAAATGTGTCGACATAAATAAGTTCTGTGTCGACACAAAAGTGTTTCTCACTTTTGATATCCATAATTTTGGGTCGACACAAATAGAAATCGTGTCGACATAAAAGAGCCGAGGCCACCTGCAGTATTTGAGGTGTCGACACAAATTGAAGATGAGTCGGCACAAAAGTCCCGAGCCTTCTTGAAGAATTTGTGGTGTCGACACTAGAGACCTCAAGTGTCGACACAAATATACCGAGACTTCCTGCAAAATTTAGTGTCGACACCAAAAAAGACATGAGTCGACACAAAATGCCTTCTCCCAGATTCTGAAGTGCATTTGAGTCGATACCAACTCAAGATGAGTCGACACAAAAGTACCGAGACTTCCTATAGAATTTAGTGCCAACACCAAAGAAGACATGAGTCGACACTAAGTGCCTCCTCCGGATGCTGAACTTTCAAACAAGTCGACACCAAATTCAAATGTGTCGACACCTTGGTGCTGGTAAGGTAGTAAGCAGAAATTGTGTCGACCCAACCACTTAAGGGATCCTGCCCAGACAATTTGTGTCGACACCAAAAGTATTTGTGTCGACACCGGCGACAAAAATTCAATTTCGCTGCAGATCTCAACTGTTGAATTTTAGCATTTATTGCTCCCACCTACCTCCAACGATCATAAATGCACAAGAACTTATATAAGGAGTAACTTTTCAGCATTTACACTAATTGGAGACCTATATTTACTATTCTATTGCTTAAATCAAACTCAGAATTCTCAAGCCCTCATTTATTGCTGAATCTTCAACTCTTGTTCCTCATCTCTCTCTTTACTTTCTCATTTATTGTAAGTTTTTTCTGTAAAGAGAGTGAGTGTTTCTCATTTATATACTTCATTTATTGTAATTAAAGGTGAGTCACCTTTTATCCTTTGAGTGAGTGAGTAAATCTCATCAAAAAAAAGTTCAAGAGAGATTAGAAGAAAATAGGGGCTTGTTTTCATAGGATCTTCTTGAAGATGTTTTAGGCTTGTGAATGTGCCCGTAAACATTCGATTTACTCAAGCAAAATCTTGAAGTTGTAAAGACTTGGAATGCACCCGTGAAACATTCTCGATAGTGAAAATACTCAAGGGAGAACTTGAGGAGTGGACGTAGGCTTGAAAGAAGTCGAACCACTATAAAATTTCTGGTGTCTGGTTTTATTTCTCCATCCCTAACCTTTTCAATATTTCAATTGCTTGAATATTTTCTTATTCTGCTTTAATTGATTGTAATATTAAAAGGTTTTTTAAAAAAGTTTTAAAATTGTTATTTAATTTTTTAAAACCCAATTCACCCCTCTTGGATTGCCTAGAACTAACAATAATGAAGGAGTTTAACCTAATGAAGGAACTCTCACTTGAAAAAATTCAACAAGTGCATGGAGCTCGGCTCAAGGGAGAAGCTCTTGCTCAAATAAGTAGGGGAGTGTAGAGAACTCGGTCTCTGAATACCATATGCGTATATCAAGCTTATGAACTCGGCTATTCAACAGCTAGAGAAAGATACCCTACTATTTTAATATTTCATGCATGTGAGGATCACAGGATAATACAGCATATAGGACAATAGGAATAAGAAATATGATTACATTAAGTTCAAAACCTTGAACATAAAGGACGCGTCGACTTCACAAATGGTGTCAAAGTCGTACAACGCAAAGAAATAAAAACCAAAATGAAAGATACAAAAGATGAGGAAAGAACTTGAAAAGTAAAGTCCAAGATAATCGGGCGGCTCTATCCTCCACAATGAGGTCCACTGAGGCATTTGTCTATCCTCTGACAGCAGCAGAGGCACCATCTTGAATAACCACGGTCTCTTCGGCCCCATCTGGTTCGGAAGTGGCAGTCATAGCAGAGGGGTCAACTATGCCAACCTCGAGCTCGAGAGCAGTTGGTGGATTGATTTTACGAATGATAGAGGCATAGTCACCGACACCGAGCTCCACCACGAAGATTGAAAGGAAAGCCTCATCGACCAAGCCTGCAAACTCCTTAGGAGAGCAATCCCGGGCTGAGGCCAAGGAACCCTCCTTTACAACATAGAATCTTGGTGTCGAACCTCTCCTTGGTAGTTCTCTCCTGGGCTACCTAGAGCTTAGCAAAATTCTCCCTTGCGCCATTTAACTCAGCAATGACAGAGGCAAGATTCTCCTCAGCATCCTTTTTGAGCTTGGATTGCCTGCACAACTCTTATGTCAGTGGCCTCCTTTGCGTTGACCATATCTTCTACCTGAGCCTCCAAGGCTTTGATTTAAAGTTGGAGGGAGAGAGAGACAGAGTTAATCTGGAGGAGGTTGTATTGCTTCTCCAAGGCCATTTGCAACCCTTGTAAATCCAAAAGAGAAGTCAGTTCAAGTGCAAGAGAGGAAACATAGCCAAAATGAAATAAGTATACATAGTACAAGATTGCTTACCACGATCATGTTCTGTGCAGCCTTCTTCATGATGGTGTGGTTAAGCATCTTTTTGTAGGCCTCCCTGTCATTGGGGAGGGCCAGGCTCTTCGCAGGAGCTCAAGCTATGCTAGGTTCTCTATGGTCAAATTCTACCGAGTGGTCGGCCAACCTCGGTAACAGGGTGAAAAAATCAAAAGGTCCTCCTCCTCAACTAAATCCAGTTCAGTAGTGGCTTCAGTGGTCGGATGGATCTGCTCTCTCGTGTGGGAGCATTTTTTAGGCTTCTTAGTGGCTTCAGTTGGTGCGGGCCTCCACTTTAGGGGAGGAGCAGTGGTTGAGGGCATTTGGGATCGAGTTTTAGAGGAGGTGGTGGTCCTGCTGCCTAGATGCTGCTCGGCAAATGTGAGAGGATTTGGCTCCTAATGATGAGACTGGATAGGTGATACGGAGGTATAGTAACTACTTTGTCGATCGGAATGGTGAACTCGACTGAAAAGTGGGTAGTTCTTTGGCGATGGCTAGCGATACCAATGTTGCACTGGACAACGAAGCACCAACACTTTGTGCTTGCTCGAGCTATATTAAGTGAACATCGATGTCCTCAACATGGATAGGGATGCCGCTAAGAAGCCTAGAGAAGCTTCGGATATAATGGTCATAGTTGAGGACACGCTTTAAATGAGTGTGGTTGATGTTGCAGTCTCATTTGTCTTTATCCGTCAAGGTGTTACCGTACGAAGCTACAAAAGGGAAAGATCACATCTACATACATCTTACATAGGAAGTTAAAAGTGAATAACAAGGACTAGAGCAGCTCAGCTACCTAAAGCTCTAACCCTAACTGGGTATAGTCTAGTTCGAGGATTATGGGGGTTGGCTCAAGCTACCAGTTTCCCGTTATCAGAATAAAGTTTTTAATCTCACCCCTGTGCATGCGCTTAAGGTCGATGATGATATGCTGAATTGCATCCTTAACCCAGAGGTAATAACGATCGCTACCTACAACGGTTTGTCGAAGGAAGTAGAAATACCAAATTTCATGCTCCCTGAGCTCAACGCCTAAATACTAATGCAGTGTATACCCCTATCAAAATGATAAAAAAAAAGTGAGGGTGAGTTGGGCCGAACAGAGATTATAAAAATTCATGGCCTTCCGAAGGAGGCGAGAGAGGGGGAACCTTACTCTAGCCTCTACTTTGGCTAGGAGGGACAATACTGATGCCCCTGGTTCCTCTCTCGCCCATTGTTATTAGGATTTGACATACAGACTGTGACATTGTCAGGAATAGCATAGTCTTGACAAAACTACGCCATGGACTTAGAGATTTCTACAAGTCTCGTCAAATGACCCATGTCTAAAAAATAAAAAGAAATAAAAGAGAAGAGAAGGAAGCATGCAAGTCAACAATGGAAAAAGTACATTCCGAGCATAAATGAAAAATAGAAGGAGATATTTATACCTTGCATATTGGTTAATTAGAGGGACTTCCTTGACTACCACAAGGATAACCAGAGATGGGGAAGACATAAGGAAATGATCGTTGAAAAAGAGCACTAAAGGGGACGAAGAGAGCTGAAGGAGCAAAGAAGCGGAAGGAGAGGCCATGAGGGCCACCCCTATTTATAGAACCCCAAAGGGTTCAAATGGGGAATGCCAACTAGTGCACCTAGAATGACACGCGAGGCGTACACCTCTACATTAAATGAATAAATAATGACTAGGGTAACATGTTAGGATTTAAATAGTATATATGCTAAGAAGTAAAGCATCAGTCCGAGCTAGAAAGAGTGTTGGGTTGGGAAAATGTAGATTTGAGCATAGTGGCAGCTCGGGAGAGGTCGGCAAATGATGGTTGGACATGGGGAATGTCATAGATTCAAAATAATTAGTATTTATTGAGAACCATTTTCTAACGTCACGGATTCCAAGATGCACATTACACTGTACACATTAAATCTGAGAAGGTGCGTCATTTTAAATAGAGCAGATGGCCATTTACGGTGTGACATGTGTAAAGGCGAGATTTTTCATGGACAAACGTGTCCCATCAGGGAATGAAATTTCAGCGAGGCTTGTTTGAGAAGCCTCTTGGGCACATATTTGTAAGAGAATTGTTTTAAGGCGTCTCATCACCTTACTCGCCGCTCAACAAATCGAGCAACGACAAGGTAATATGGGTAATTGAGAGAGGTGAGAAAATGAAAAACCGACTAGGCATCCACGTTAGCTTAATGACAACTGGCTCAGAATAAAGGCAGCCGACCATCGAAGCTGCCTAAGCTCAAGTTGCTCAACTACTCAAGGCCGACCAGATTTGAATAGCTTGACTACTTATGCTGGACCTACAAGAACCCAAAGGTAGAAGCACCCAAGCTTTAGAATCATAGGCCTAGGCCTGACACCAATTTGTCATGTCAAGAGTGGTTGACCAGGCCCTAAAGCCAGAGTGTCAAGGGTTGTTGACTAAATCCCATATAGGCCCTAAATGCGAAAGAGATATCCTGACAATGCAAAAGGAACACTCAACCCAAACATTAATGAGGATTCAATTTTAGCTAGTGGGGCAGGTGAAGAAATGATAACCTAGCTCAAGTCGGGTTAGGTTAAACTCTCACTATAAAAGAAGAGAGAACAATAGCCAAGGTACGAAAACACTAAGCTTTAAGCCAAAACTGTTGGAAGGTGAAGAAAATCTAGGTTTTGGAATAAACGAATCGAGCAATCTAAAGACCGCTTGAGCAGTCTGTGTGTCTGCAGATGAAATCAAGAGTTGTCATTGACTACTCGATATCCACTCAATTACCGCTTGAGTGATTTGCAGGAATGCGACTATTAAGTACTGCCTAGGGTTTGCGTAGCCATAATGTTTCATGAGTTTCTGACCTATTTTTCTCTCATCTAAAGCCCTAAACACTTGTACACTATTCTCTAAAGGCTTAAAGTGAAAGTGTGAGCCCATAGACAAAGGGACTATTTGCTGAATCATGTAAATGAGTGCGTCTCTATTTTATGGTTGTGTTTCTTGTTCGTTATCTATCTTCTTTGGCTTGTGCGTTATTTAAAAAGACTTGTGGGCTAAATTTGATTGTGATTTGGATCGAATCAACAACAATTGGTATCAGAGCTCCTAGTTTGGAGGTTAAAAAATGTGATATGGCAGAAGAAAGGAAGGTTAAGATTGAAAAGTTCAACGATTCAATCTTCACCCTCTAGACGATGCAGATTGAGGATGTTCTATACCAAAAGCACTTGCTTCTTTTGTTGATCGGGGAGAAACCAGAGAAGATGCTACAAGATGAATGGGAAATATAAATCAAAAAGACCCGGGGACTGTACAATTGAGTCTCGCACCATCGGTGATTTCCAATATCACAAAGGAGAAGGCGAAAATAGATCTGTTGAAGGCATTAGAGAAGATGTACGAGAAGCCCTCTGTATCGAATAAGGAATTCCTGATGAAAACGTTATTCAAGTTAAAGATGGCGGATGATGTCGCCATTTCCTAACATCTTAATGAATTCAATACTATTACCAATCAGTTAGAGTCGGTTGGGATTGATTTTGATGACAAAGCTAGAGCCCTAGATCTCCTATCCAGTCTGCCAGAAAGTTGGAGCCACTTGGTTATGGCAGTGAGCAACTCCTTGGGATCAACAAAGTTAAAACTAGAGGACGTTGCCCGATTTGGTATGAGAGAGGAATCACACAGAAAAATAGCGGGTGAAGGGTCGATATTAGGGTCATCTTTCAACACCGAAAGAAGATGAAGGAAGAATGATAGAAAGAATTGCAAGGGCTAAGAAATCACAGATCCAAGTTATGGGGCAGAACACAAACTCGGGCTGACGAGCAAAGATTTGGTGGTTGTTGCAACTATGGACAGAATGGCCACTTCAAAAAAGACTGTAAAGCTTTGAGAAAACAACGGGAAGACACAAATCAAGGGGGTGAGGTTATGGTAAATATTTTGGATGAGAAAAGCGTAGATACTTTGGTTAGTGCATTAGATTCTATGATAAAATCTTGGATTGTTGACTTGGGAGCATTATTTCATTCTACTTATTGCATGGATATACTTCATGAGTACGTGAAAGAAAATTTTAGGAAGGTTTATTTGGGTGACGATGAAGCATGTTGTATAGCTGGGGACGGTGAGGTGCATATCACATAGGCCAACAGGATAATACTAAAGCTGAAGGACATCAGAGACATGCCTAATCTAACGAGGAACTTGATCTCAGTGGGTCAGCTATCGAAATCTGGGATCATAACGTCGTTTGAAGGAGATTCCTAGAAGACAAGCAAAGGGTCATTGGTTTTGGCACAGGGGTAAAAAGGAGGGCACTCTATAGGTATACTCAGGTTCTTATAGTAGATTATCGTGGCAGCATCCGAGGTTAACGCCAGTACGTGGCACAGGCGTTTTGGTTATATGAACGAGAAAGCAATGAAAGTTATGGTTTAGAAAGGGATGCTATCGAGAATTGAGTCGATGGATTTGGAATTCTGTGAAGATTTCTTCTTTGAGAAATACAAAAAGGTTAGCTTTATAAAGGAAGCGAAGACTCCAAAAGCAGAATGGTTGGAGTTGGTTCATACTGACGTATGGGAACTACCTCAGGTACCTTCTCTTAGTGGCTCACAGTATTTTGTAACCTTCATTGATGACGCTACTAGATAGTTGTAGGTCTATTTTTACAAGAACAAGTCAAATGTATTTGGTACTTTCAAGAACTATAAGCCATTGGTTGAAAATGTGACCGGTCAAAAACTAAAATGTTTGAAATCTGATAATGGCGGTGAGTACTACAATAGGGAATTTGAGGATTACTATGTAGCTAATAGGATTAAAAGATTGAGCATTGTCCTAATGAAGCCAAGGCAGAATGGATTGGCAGAACGCATGAGCAGGATGAACATGGAGTGTAACCAGAGTATGAGGTTGCATATCTAGTTGCCAAAACAATTTTGGACAAACATAGTAAGTACTACAGCGTACCTGAACAACAATGGACCATTAGTTGTATTGAATTGTGGAATGCTAGAGGAAGCATAGACCAGGAAGGAGGTAAAACTTTCCCAATTGTGTATTTTTTTTGAACAGCTTATGTACATGTTGAGTCAGAGAATAGAGGTAAGCTTGACCCCAAGTCTTAGAAATGTATGTTTGTTGGCTACCGTACAGACAACTACAGGTATAGGTTATGGGATCCAGAAAATAGGAAAATGGTTAAGAGTATGGATGTGATATTCAACGAGTTTATTTTGTACAAAAATAAACAAGATCAAAAGGATGAGACAATGGATGAATCAGACTATGTTGTGTTTGATGGATCGTCTAGAAAAGTCTTGAAACCACGGGATGAGAATATAAAGCCTACCTCATAGGCAAAACCAGAGACTCCCACAATTAGGAGGTTTCCCAGAATTAGTAGTCCTATAGTCAGATACTCCTTTCACTAATTATTTGTTGTTGATAGATAGTAGTGAGCCTGAATGCTTTGAGAAAACTTTGCAAGTTTAGGTAAAAGGCGAGTCGGAGCATGCCATGGATGAAGAGATAGAGGTTTTATCATCAAATCAAACTTGGGACTTAGTATAGTTGCCCAAGGAAAATTCAAAACTGCAGAACAAGTGGGTCTATAAGCTAATGGAATAAGCTTATGGGAAAATGGTACAAGGCTAGGCTAGTAGTCAAGGGGTTTCAACAAAAGCCAAGGATAGACTACACCGAGATATTTTCACCAATTGCGAACATCTCTACCATCAGGACAGTGTTGAGTATTATGGCTATAGAAAACTTACATCTAGAGGAGTTGGATGTCTTTCTTTCATGGGGATTTGGAAGAGGAGATCTACATGCGCCAGCCACATAGCTACTCAATCAAAAGGAAAGAGGTGATGGTTTACAAATTGAAGAAAAGTTTGTATGGGTTAAAGCAGGCACCCAGACAGTGGTATAAATGGTTTTACTAGGATTGGTATACTGAAAATTATATTTTTAATAAAATTAATTTTTTATTTTATGAGAATCTTTATGAGCAATGTATGTGTATTATTTCTTTAATGTTATGCATGAATGTTCAATATTCTATACAGTATTTAATCTACTGTGTAGAGTACGGCTTACACACAGAAGATCAAATTTTAGGTTCTTATAAAATATAAGTTTTATGTTCAAAGTTTAGATGAAAATAGACATACCATCAGTACGACTATAGCACATAATTTTAGTAGACCTGTATTCGTAACGGAGAACAGATAATAGTGTCATCTATTATTTTAACTCTCTGTTCTAGTACCCTTTGTGTGTATTGAACGGGACGCATTGGGGTAATTAATTTTATACTTACTATATAAATTAATTCACACGCCGAGGTTATTATGGATATGCTTATACTTTTAATCTTGAAATAATTATTGATTTGCGTATATTTAATATTCGTTGTTTTGATTCATCAGAGGGTGCGATCTTATATGGGTTTATATTCCCAGTTGGTTGGATAGTGGTATTATTTACATGGTGAATATTAATTATTGATAGAATTCACATCTCGAAAAATTGGGATTGACAATACCCCCTTAAGGAAGCTTATAAGTTTTAACCAAGCAAAACCCTGCAAGTAGATTTTATTATTCGGTGGTCAAATAAGTTAAGCGGAATGGCTTAAGAAAATTTCAAGATGCCGATTAAATTAAATTATCAGTAATTAAATTTAATTAGCGGTATTTGGAATCTTAAATGGGGAGAAATATTAAGCATTTAATAGCAGGAGCTCAATGCAAAATGACCTTGAGATTATGGGTTATAGTGAAATTATAGTTCTTTAGTAGTGTGAACTATAATTCAGTATTTTATGAAAATTGCAAAAATCGCTTCTAGTTTTTCATAATTGCAGATACCGCTATAAGGTTTGCTTAATTGCAAAAATCGCTGATGAGTGTCTATATTCCATTAGAAGTCTTACTCATAATTAATCCGCAGGTCTCGACTGTAGCCCTATAAATATGTAGGTAGGCTAAACCAGTTTCATAACTTGTCTTCAACACTAAAGCTGTCCAAGTTCTTCCAGTACGAGTTCTTGATAGATTGTAACTCACACTACATTCAAGAATTGTATGAGAGAATACAGTAGAAGGTCTAACGGGAGTTTCAACTTGGGAACAAAAACGTAATTGAAGATTTGACCGATAAAAATGTATTTTTCTAAATTAACTTTGGTTGTACAGGTTTTAGTTTGATCGTTCGACGTCAAAACTTTTATCTAGAGCCCGTTTTGGCGTTTGTCCGTCCAGTTAATTTTTTACCGAAAATCGTTTACAAAAATAATAATCATGACAGTTTTGCCTCCAACAATTAGTATCAGAGCCATTTTATTTTTTGTTTACAGTTATCAGGACCGGATAATTTTAGAACTGTGCTAACTTTGTTTTGTAGGCATTCTAATCCTAATTTTATGATCGTCATTTATTTCATGTTTGATTAAATAGTTTGAATGATGATTATTTTTTTAATCACGGTGGTTTATCGTGATAGATCGAATGTGAGCTTTCGAAACATAGGATCGATGTAATAGCTAATTTTATATTTTTAAATATATATTTAAATTATTTAAGAACAGATTGTATATATCCAAGAATACGAAGAACAGGCGGCAGCACCGACAGTGATTTTGGGTTTTACGGGCCACGGATCGCGGTAAGTTTTTTAACGATTTTAAACAGTTTTTTCTTATTAGTTTTTTTGAAGTATTTATACATTAAAAATAGCAAAAAAAATAAATCAAAAATAACATTAAAAAATCAGCAAAACAGCACCACCATTGGCAGCTTTGCCGGCGACAATTCGACGACGTTTTTGAACATTTTTTGGCCATTTTTTAGACTACTTTTTGAGTAGTTTTTTAGGCATAAAATAGAAAAAAAAAATATACCTTAAAATATTGTCTAAACACCAAGAAACAAAACTAGGCCAAAAATAGAAAAAATAGGCGGCAAAATTGGCGGCATTCTGACAGCGGTGGTGGAACCGTTCAGGGGTTGTTTTCGAGCCTTTTTTGGACTATTTTTGAGGCGTTCTTCAAAGCATCATATGGCTAGATATTTGAGCTATTTTTTATTTAAAAAAAGGCACAAAAAAGTACTGGAAAAAGCCCAAACAAGGCACTGTTTGGGGCGGCGGCGCAGTGGTGTGGTGGCAGTGGTTCAAGTAGTTTTTTTGGTTATTTTTCGAGCAATTTTTTAGCATATTTTTTTATAGAAAAATACTACTTTTCAAGAGATTTTTTAATGTAAAAAGTATCGAAAACATAGCACAGATGAGACAGCAAAAGCCGCCTGAAGCGGCCGGTGCGGCGGTGGCAATGGCGGGCTGGTGGTGGCCGACAGTTTTGGCTTGGTCCGAGACTATTTTTTTATCATATTCTGATATGTTTGAGATTGATACGATATATCTTTATAAATCGAAGTGTATCAGAAAAACCTGATGCATTCAAGATACACCAAACTGACAAGAAAGATGATTATTACAGCTTATTCTCTACAGGAGACTGAAATGCTTTAACGTTTCAACTTGATCATAAAATCGAAATATATGTATATCATGTTTATATATATATATATATAAATTGCGTGGATGATTGCATATCTATTTTATTTATCCTGTTAGTTTAATTAATTCAAAATTTTGATTTTAATTAAATATTTTGTAATGGAAATAAAATTAAAATTTTTAATTAATTAATTTTAATTAAATGGAAAAATTTTAGATATTTTATTTTTACAAAATATCACGTTTAAGATGATTTTTCATAAAATCGGATATCTTTAAAAAACGTAAGAATTAATTTTGAATGTTGAATTAATTAAATAGAAAAATATTTATTCGAAATAAATTATTATTTTTCAAAAAATGTGAAATAAAAAATAAAATAAATAAATATCTTTAATCACTATCTTAGTTGAAAAACTGAAAAAAAAAAACTGCATTTATTAAATTTTATTTGTTACGCATTTAAGCACGAAAAGATAGTTTGGTAAACCAGAATCTTTAGAATCGTGTATATAAAAAGATGTTTGATTCTTTCAGATCGTATGATTTTCAAAAATAATAAATTTATTTTAATTAAATAGATTTTTATAACCCTCAAAAATATTTTAAAAATCTAAGTAGGAGAGAGAATTTATTTACAGATAAATTCCACAGTCTCCATCACCAGTTTGTAGGCGATGCAATTAATTGCGGTATCGCCAATACAAACGTTCTTTAGGGATAATTCTGGATAATTATTAGTATAGATCACTTTTCCATCTGAAGGATTTATTGCGAAACGATTGATTTTAGATTAGGTGATGGTTAATACTTAGCTGTATATAATAGTATCCTCTCCATCTGAGTCACTACTATTATATACTATATCGAAACTATGTCAGCTATTTAATTTTACTTAGCATGGTCAATTGCCTAGATAGTAAAATTAATAAGAATTGGCATGTCTAGTCATATGATGAATAGTAGATGTCTGTCCATCGAAGCATGCTATTCACAGGATATCAAATGCTGGCGAATTTCTTTTAAAATAGTGAAGGGAATCAAACTAAAATAAAGTTAAAATTTTACTCGTCATAATTAACGGTAATTTTTAATTATATAATTTTCAAGATTAAAATGGCTTTCAACCCACTCGCTTCAATACTCAAAAAAATAAATTTACATAACCAAATTTTCTTGACTAAAAAATTAACTTGGATATAGTTTTAACTACAAATAATATTTGTTAAATACCAGAAAATGTGCTTGTTTCAGAAAAAGATTCTTCCTTTGGAGCAAAAGGCATGAAGAAGAAAAGGGTTCAGAAAAAGGGTGACACGATTTCTAAGGTAATTAGTTGGCCACGGACTGGTGTAAAAAATTCAAAAGTCAGATATTTTTACTGCAACCAAACACGGCACTAAAAAAAGTTATGTCCAGTATTTTTCGAAAGGCAGAACAAACAGGGTAATTTTTATTCACTAATTAGATAAATATGTTTAGCGGTGTTATCTACCAGAACCTGGTGTGTAGATACGGGGGCTACTGATCATGTCTGCAATTGATTGCAGGAGTTCTAAAAAACCTGATAATTTATGTACCCTCCATTAGAATGAACTTAATTTTCGTTTCTTGATTGGTTAAAGACGAATATTTGGTTTATTTTAATAACTCTGTGGTTATTAAAGATAATAAATAGATTATCTGTTCTGGTACACTGGTATATGATCTTTATGTCATTACTCCAATCTCTTTTACACTGCAACTAACTGAAATGAATAACATATCTAATTTACCATATAGGAGAAAGTTTTTTTCTTTAATGAACCAAACGTTTCTTTGGCAATTATGCTTGGATCATAATAATCTAAAAAGAATAAACATATTGATAGCATGTGGACCTTTGAGTTCATTAGAAGTGGAGGAGCTTCTAGTCTGTGAATCCTGCTTAGAGGGTAAAATGACCAAGAGGCCATTTTCGGCCAATGGCTATAGCTAAAGAACTATTAGAGCTCGTTCATTATGATATATGTGGTCTTATGACAATCCCAGCTAAAGGCAGCTTTCAGTACTTTGATAATTTCATTGATGACTACTTAACGTATGGATACATTTACCTAATGTACCGTAAGTTTGAATGTTTTGAAAATTTTAAAAAATTCAAGATGGAGGCGGAAAAGCAACTAGATAAAAGTATCAAATCACTATGATCCGATTGTGGTAGGACATACCTTTTTGGAGAGTTTAGGAACTACTTGTCATAAGAAGGGATTGCATCCCAGTTGACTGCACCTGGCACTATGCAACAGAATGATATAGCGAAAAGAAAGAATAAGACTCTTATGGAGATAGTAAATGTCACGCCCCGACATATGGGTCACGCGAAAGCCCACCAAAACACCCATTTATGAAAATAGGTTTTACATTTGATAATCAAAATGTACAACATTTGAATAAAATTTCCACAGTTCAACTCTCATAAAATTGTAAATTATGCAATCTCATACATGAATAATAACATTGCCTCAAGGCGTACAAAACAGCCATCATAGGCATTACATGTAAAAGTATATGTACAAAAAAAATAGAAAAAACTACAACATGTCTTCCATCACCTCTACAACTAGGTCAACTCGTCATGATCACCTGAAAATATTTTTCAAAAAATCCCACACCGTGAGTCGAAGCCCAATAAAACATAGACAGTAAAACTGTAGGGCGGGCTATGTAATCTCACACACATGGGCTCAACCACGGAAGCCAAAAAAGTTTTTCCATAAAAAACCAACAGTTTTCCATCGAGCCTCCACGGGCCTTAAAAATGGTTTTTATCTCATAAAATCCACGTTTTCCATCCTTCAAACTATGCATATCATCCTAGCAGATATCATGCCACATTTAAGGAGAAACCTGTAAGCTCAACTCGGGCCATACACAACCGAGAAGAAAAGATGTAAATGAAATCCTATGTACCGACTCTACCCTACAGACAAAGATAACAACTATAGACTCTCATCCATTACCCTGAACCCACAGGCTTGGTAATGACGAGCTCTATACGGAGTCACAACAACGTACTCAATTTACGAGTCGCGTCCGAGAGTCTAGAGCACCCACACAACCACTCAATTTACGGGACCTGAGCATGAGGGTACAGAGCACCCAATACACTCAATTTATGGGGACTAACCCAAAGGTATAGAGCACCTACGCTGTGCACGTTTTTGGACTTACACCGAAGAGCAATGGAAGCCCAACTCAATCAAACCCACTGTCACGGTACATCTAAAGATAACATTTAAAAACCCACCGTAGCTCAACTACGAAAACCAGTAAAATAGCTTATGCACGCATGTATAAGAGATCCCATCCATCAATGTGGAGATCTAAAACCATTTCCCAGAAAATGTTTTTAAAAGGATAGGCTCAACCCCACGAGTTAGCTCCAAACCTCCAAAATCACGTTTTTTTACCTAATTTCACCAATCACCATTTTCAAACCTCATTTTGAAAACCACAGATGTCAACACACCCAGATCATGTAGAAAAATCGAGAAAAGGCGTAAAAATCCACTTTTACCCAAAAACCAAGGTTTACACATGAAAATCACATTTTATGCATTTCTACCCGATGAAAGCATACACAATTACATATATCACCCTAATATAGTAGTAGAGTCTAGAATCCTAACTCGGAGAGCTAAAAGCTCGACGTCTCAAAACTGAACGGTGTCAGAACGAGAATTCGACCGGATATATATGAAGCCCTCGACCCCGATAGCAAGAATCCACAAAGGAATCAACAAAAACCCAAGCCCCAGGCCCACAAATCTATAGAGGAGGAGAAAAGAATTTCTTAGGGCTGAAGAAATGTTTTTGTATCAAAAGTCACCCCACTGGTCCATTTATAGAAAATGAACAAAATGCACTGTTCAGTCGACCGAACCATAGGGTTCAGTCGACCCGAACCCAGAAAAATCAGTTCGGTCGACCGAACTGGACCCCCCAGTCGACCGAACCTCCAAGAAAAGCTACTGGAATTTTGGGTCTCGATTTTGTGGAGAAAAACATGATTTTTGGTCCAAAACAAGCTAAACACCAACCAGACGAGCCTCTACCAAACCCCAGAAAGAGTGTAACACATTTATACATGCTGTTCTACAACTGTAAACCATAAACTATGCATCAATGCTATTCATATACTGAATCAAACACGTCAAATATATAAACAACATAAAAGAACAAGGTTCTGGGTCTCACAACTCTCCCCCCTTAAGGAATTTCGCCCCCGAAATTCACAACAATGTCACGAGGTAAATAGGTCTGGATATCTAATAGCATCCCAGACTCAAGCTCCCACGTCATTTTCTCAACCCTGTGATGATGCCATAGGACCTTGACATAAGCAATTGTTCTGCCCCGCAACACATGCTCCCTTGTATCAAGAATCCTCACTAGACGCTCCTCATAAGTGGCATCCTCATTAATTCGTATCTCAGCCCAATCTAGCACATGTGAAGGATCAGGCTCGTACCTCCGAAGGATAGAAACGTGGAACACGTTATGCACAGATGCTAACTGAGGTGGTAATGCCAAACAGTAAGCAACCTCACCAACCCTGTCAAGGATCTAAAATGATCCAATGAAGCGCGGTGATAGGTTCCCGCTACGACCAAACCTCATCAAACGTATACATGGCGAGACCTTCAAGAATACATGATCCCCCACTGCAAACTCCAAAGGTTGCCTCCTCTTATCTGTATAACTCTTCTGACGGCTCTGTGTTGTCAATAGGCGATGGCGTATCACTGTAACTTTCTCTGTCGTCTCCTGTACCATGTCTGGCCCCAAGACTGTGGTCTGTCCCACATCTGTCCAACATATGGGTGATCTGCACGGTCTACAATACAAAGCCTCATATGATTTCATCCCACTACTGGACTGATAGCTATTGTTGTATGCAAACTCTGCCAACGGTAGATGATCCTCCCATGAACCACTGAAGTCAAGGACATTAGCCCTCAGCACGTCCTCCAGAATTTGTATAGTCCTCTCTAACTGGCCATCCGTCTGAGGGTGAAAAGCGGTACTGAACGTCAAGTTTGTCCCCAAGGCCTTCTGAAGACTGCCAAAAGCACGATGTAAAACGTGGGTCTCTGTCAGAAACAATGGATACCGGCACTCCATGCAACCTGACTATCTCTCTGACATACAGCTGACTTAGTCTCTCCACTAAATCCTTCACTCGGATAGGAAGAAAGTGTGCAGACTTCGTCAACCTATCAACCAAAACCCATACGATGTCGTCTCCCCTAGGTGACCGAGGAAGTCCTGACACAAAGTCCATCGTGACATGCTCCCACTTCCACTTCGATATAGACAATGACTGTAGCAATCCTGCCGGTCTTTGGTGTTTCACCTTTACCTGCTAACAGGTGAGGCATCGAGAAACAAACTAGATCACGTCTGTCTTCATCCCTGTCCAATAGAACTGGCGGCGTAAGTCATGGTACATCTTCGTGCCTCCAGGATGCACGAAAAGAAGAGAGTGATGACACTCACGTAATAGATCAGCTCGGCATGACTCTGGCACAAACAACCTGCTTGCCAACCTCAGACTCTGATCAGAACCCACAATCCATCCTGCTGTATCCTCCCCACTAGCAATGCGGTCTCGTATCATCTGAGCCTCCTGATGGCGTCACTATCTGTATGATTGAGTAACTACAGAAAATAAGGTGGCACATGTCTCAATCTCCCTGAAGCATAAATCAAACTCCCCAACATCTGCAAGCATGTCCCACTCACATATAGCCACAGAAACTAACGATCCGTGAGATCTCCTACTGAGTGCGTTTGCCACCACATTGGCCTTCCCTGCATGGTACTGCAAATCAAAATCATAATCCTCTAACAGCTCCATCCACCGTCGTTGGCGCAAGTTCAAGTCCTTCTGCGAAAATAAGTATTTTAAGCTCTTGTGATCGAAGAAAACCTCGAAATGCTCACCATACAGATAGTGACGCCATGTCTTCAAGGCGAAGACCACAACTGCCAACTCCAAGTCGTGTGTTGGGTAGTTTTGCCTGTGTATCTTCAACTGCCGAGAACCGTAGGCTACAACCTTGCCTTCCTGCATCATAACACATCCGAGACCGTCGTGTGAAGCATCACAGTACACAGTATAACCCAAGCCTCATTCTGGAATGATCAACACTGGAAGACTAGTCAACCTTGCCTTCAGCTCCTGGAAAGCTGACTCCCATGACTCACTCCAAGCAAATGCCACTCCCTTCCGAATCAGACGCGTCATCGGTGCAGCAAGTCTCGTAAAATCCTTCACAAATCGTCTGTAGTAACCTGCCAAACCCAGGAAACTACGGATCTCAAAGACACTCTTCGGTCACTCCCAACCGGTCACAGCATCAGTCTTTGAAGAATCCACTGATACCCCATTTGTCGACACCTCGTGTCACAAAAATCTCACCTCGGACATCCAGAATTCGCACTTCTCGTACTTCGTGTACAAGCGGTGCTCTTTCAAAGCCTGTAGCACAATCCGTAGGTGATCCTCGTGTGCCTCTCTAGTGGGTGAATATATCAGAACATCATACACAAACACCACTACAAAACTATCTAAGTAAGGATGGAAGATCTGGTTCATCAGACTCATGAACATAGTAGGTGCGTTCGTCAGACCGAACGGCATAATTAGAAACTCGTAGTGACCATAGCAAGTCCTAAAGGCGGTCTTCGCTATGTCCTCATCCCTAATCCTCAACTGGTGATATCCTGATCTCAAGTCTATCTTTGAGAAGTAGCTCGAACCCCTCAGCTGATCAAACAAGTTGTCTATCCTCGGCATCGGATACCTGTTCTTCACGGTCACCTGGTTCAGCTTCCTGTAATCGATACACAGACGTAAGGATTCATCTTTTTTCTTTGCAAAAAGAGCAATCACTCCCCACGATAAAGTACTCGGGCATATAAACCCCCTCTCCAGTAGCTCCTAAAGCTGTACCTTAAGCTCACGCCGCTCAGCGGGTGCAAACTGATAAGACGGTATAAAAATGAGAGTAGCTCCGAAAACTAAATCAATAGAGAACTCTACCTCCCGACTCGGTGGCAACTCAAACAGATCAACAGGAAAGACATTTGGATAGTCGCACACCACCAGAGGTAACTCTCCTTGAACCCCAACCTTCTCATCTAACATAAGAGCTGAGAAAAGGAAACTCAGGTTGCCCTGGTTCCGCACAATACTGGGCAAAGACCTCAAACCCTCATTCCGGTCTCCCACAAAACAAAAGCAATCTCCTGTCGGTGTACAAATCGTTACCCTCCGTCGATCGCAATCGATGAAGGTACGATAGGTGGTCAACCAGTCCATCCCTAGGATGACATCGAACGCAGTCATGTCTAGAATAACAAGGTCAAACTCGAAGCAGCGACCGGCGGCCTCCAACACACAGGATCTATAGCCAAGGCTCAACTTCACACTCCCACTCACTAGGGTCTCTACACACAAGGTACTACCCTACCAGTCCATTCGCAACCCTAAAGCAGATGCGAAAGAAGCAGATATGAACGAACATGATGCTCTAGTGTCGATAAGAACACTGGCCCATGATCTGAAGACTAGAAGAGTACCTCTAATCACGGAGGTGGTAGCAGCAGCATCTAGATCAACCGGTGCTCTAGAAAAACTGGGATCTACAAAAATGTAAGCTTTGGCCGGTCCACTATGGCCCTGCACTGCCGACTGCCTGCCTGACTGTACCGAAGCTCCTCCCTCTGTAAAATGGGACGTCTGAGCTCTAGGCTATGAATACATCTGTCTCCCTGGCCTAAAGGAACAATTGGTACTCCTGCTGTGCTCTGAATGCTCCCTCTTCTGGGGCAATCCCTCCTGATGTGCCCAGACTGGCCGCACTCGAAACATATCACTGGCCCCCTTCCCTGTGCCTGCGACTGTGACTGTGACTGGGCCTGAACAGCAGCTGCACTCTGTTGCACGATGCCCTAGCCGCTGGCATCTGTAATAAAGAGGCCCTCTCTGATCTGACCTTCCCATTGAAGTTACGGGAGGCGTGGATACAGAAGACTGGGGCAGATATGACCCCACTGGATGCGAACTCGAACCAGATGTCCATCGACGTTTGTTCTCCCTGCGTCCCTGATCTGGTGCGCATCCCCCACCTTGCTGTCCCCGACTGTCTCTGTCTCGGCGCGTCTCATTCAGAGTATCCTCCACCTTCATGGCAGTCTCCACTAACATTGTAAAAACATGTAACCTGAGTATGGACACTTTATCTCGGATAGGGGGCCTCAAACCCCTCTCGAATTATTTTGCACGAAACTCATCAGTAGGCACAATCTTCTGTGCAAATTTGAACAGGCTAGTAAACTCAGCCTCATACTTAAGCACTGTCATCGTCCCCTGCGTCAGAAATAGGAAGTCCTCTCTATAGCGATCCCTCATAGTCGCTGGAAAGTATTTGTCCAGAAATACCTTCGTGAATGCATCCCAGGTACCTGCCACTGTGGTCTTGGCGAACTTTCACCACATGTGAGCACTCCCATTCAGCTGAAAGGCGGCACAGATAACCCTTAAATCATCCTCCTCAATCTGAAGTGAGTCAAGGATCCTGGTAACCAGCTCCAGCCACTCAGTGGCAACCGTGGGATTGGGATCCCCAGAAAAGGTAAGAGGGTCAAGACGGCGAAACTCATACATCACAACTGTCGCCATCGGCTCAGGTATGGTCTCTCTCCCCCTAGAGGCCTTAGCCAGTTGCTGGATAGAGCCGACCATCTCACGCAATAGATCTCCCTCAGCAACAGGTCCTTAGGGTGAATTAGCATCCCCAACATCTGGGACCGGAACGTCCCTTCGGCCAGAACCACGGCCACGGCCTCGTCCTCCCTGCGTGAACATAACTCTATACGAAAGCAACGTAACATGATTAGAATCCATACAGCATGTTATTGCTAACGTAAAAGACAGATAAATATGCTAACACATAGCCACGTAATATTATGTCATCACATCTCACATATCGAGGAGAACCAACAAGAAAGACTTGTCACTCTGAATAACCTACTCATATTCCTTGCTAGAAATCACGTCCGCGAAACACGTCTCTAACGTGGCTCCCAAGTATATTAATCCAAACGCCCGAAGGCAAGACTAATCAATCCTAAGGTCCAACCTCCATGCCCACATATACACAATCATCATGCTGAACAGGCTATCATGCTCATGTAATCCTCACAAGGTGTTGTACCTCTTTTCCATGGCTCATAGGTATTCGAACCCAGAGCTCTGATACCAAGTTGTCACACCCCGACATTCGGGTCACGTGAAATCCCACCAAAACACCCATTTATGAAAATAGATTTTACAGTTGATAATCAAAATGTACAACATCTGAATAAAATTCCCACAGTTCAACTCTCATAAAACTGTAAATCATGCAATCTCATACATGAATAATAATATCGCCTCAAAGCGTACAAAATCAGCCATCACAGGCATTATATTTAAAAGTACATGTACAAAAAAAATAGAGAAAACTACAATAAGTCTTCCATCACCTCTGCAACTAGGTCAACTTGTCATGATCACCTGAAAATGTTTTTCAGGCAATCCCACACCGTGAGCCGAAACCCAATAGAACATAGACAGTAAAACTGTAAAGTAGTCTATGTAATCTCACACACATGGGCTCATCCACGGGAGCCAAAAAAGTTTTTCCATAAAAAATCAATAGTTTTCCATCAAGCCTCCACGGGCCTCAAAAATGATTTTTATCTCATAAAATCCACGTTTTTCATCTTTCAAACTATGCATATCATCCTAACAGATATCATGCCACAGTTAAGGAAAAAGTTGTAAACAAACAGTAAGCTCAACTCGGGCCATGCGCAACCAAGGAAAAAATATGTAAATGAAATCCTATGTACCAACTCTGCCCTATAAACAAAGGTAACAACTATAAACTTTCATCCATTACCCTGAACCCACAGGCTTGGTAATGACGAGCTCTATACGGAGTCACAACAACGTACTCAATTTACGGGTCACCCCCGAGGGTCCAGAGAACCCACACAACCACTCAGTTTATGGGACCTGAGCCCGAGGGTACAGAGCACCCAATACACTCAATTTACGGGGACTAACCCGAAGGTATAGAGCACCTACGCTGCGCACGTTTTCAGACTTACATCGAGGAGCAATGGAAGCCCAACTCAACCAAACCCACTGTCACGGTACATCTAGGGATAACATTTAAAAACCTACCGTAGCTCAACTACGAAAACCAGTAAAATAGCTTATACACGCATGTATAAGAGATTCCATCCATCAATGTGGAGATCTAAAACCATTTCCCAGAAAACATTTTTAAAAGGATAAGCTCAACCCCGCGGGTTAGCTCCAAACCTCCCAAATCACATTTTTTACCCGATTTCACAAATCACCATTTTCAAACCTCCTTTTGAAAACCACGGATGTCAACACACCCAGATCATGTATAAAAATCAAGAAAATGCGTAAAACTCCACTTTTACCCAAAAACCAAGATTTACACATGAAAATCACGTTTTATGCATTTTTACCCGGTAAAAGCATACACAATTACATATATCACCCTAATACAGTAGTAGAGTCCAGAATCCTACCTCAGAGAGCTAAAAGCTCGACGTCTCAAAATTGAATGGCGTCAGAATGAGAATTCGACCGGATATATACGAAGCCCTCGGCCCCAATAGCAAGGATCCACAAAGGAATCAACAAAAACTCAAGCCCGAGGCCCACAAATCTAGAGAGAATGAGGAGAAAAGGGTTTCCTAAGGCTGAAGAAATGTTTTTGTATAAAAATTCACGTCACTGGTCCATTTATAGAAAACGGAAAAATGCATTTTTCAGTCGACCGAACCATAGGGTTCAGTCGACCGAACCCAGAAAAACCAGTTCGGTCGACCGAACTGGATCCCCCAGACGACCGAACCTCCGAGAAAAGCTACTAGAATTTTAGGTCTCAGCTTTGTGAAGAAAAACATGATTTCTGGTCCAAAACAAGCTAAACACCAACCAAACGAGCTTCTACCGAACCCCAGAATGCGTGTAACACATTTATACATGCTGTTCTACAACTGTAAAGCATAAACCATGCATCAATGCTATTCATATACTGAATCAAACACGTCAAATATATAAACAACATAAAAGAACAAGGTTCCAGGTCTCACAGTAAGGTCCATGATGAGTTATTCAGGTTTATCCGATTCATTTTGGGGACTTGCTACAGAGACAGCGGCTTACATTTTGAATTAGTACCTTTTAAGTTAGTACCTTCTACTTTCACAGAATTATGGACCGGGAGTAAGCCTAGTTTGAAACACATTTAAATTTGGGAGTATCCAGCACATGTACTGAAAGGGAACGCGGGTAAGTTGGAACTGAGGACATGAGTCTGTTTCTTTGTGGGGTTTCCCAAGAGAACCAAAGGTAGTGTATTTTATTATCCTAAGAATCAGAAGATCATTGTTAGCACTAATACCCGATTCTTTGAAGATGATTATATTATGGACCACAGGCCCAAAAGCAGCATTGTTCTAGAAGAACTAAGAGAAAATACCAGTAGAACGGAAGAACAAGTCACTAATATCCCATTACCTAGTCATAGTGGGAGAATTATCGAGGCATGTGAAAATCAAGAACATAGTGCTAATGCATAGGGTTCAGATTCTGCACAGCGTGTTACTGCTAGTACACAGACATAGGTAGTGCCTCGTCGTAGTGGGAGGATTGTTCATCAACAAGATCGGTATATGTTCTTAAAATAGTTTTTTGATAAGATCCTGGCAGAACTGGATATCGAGCTCTATAACTACAATAAAATACTTCAGGACAAAGATTCAAAGATGGAAATTATGTATTCCAATCAGGTTTGGAAACTTGTAGAACCACCCAAAAAGATAAAACCTATTGGATACAAGTGGATCTACAAGAGAAAGAGAGGAGCAAACGAAAAGGTTGAAACCTTTAAAGCTAGGTTTGTTGCTAAAGTGTTTACTTAGAATGAAGGGATCGATTATGAAAAAATCTTTTCGTCGGTAGCCATGTTTAAGTATATCAAAATTCTATTATCCATTATTACTCATTTCGATTATAAATCTAGCAAATGGATGTCAAGACAACTTTTCTTAACGGAAGTCTTGGCGAGTATATTTATATGATACAATCAGAAGAATTCATTGCAAAGGGCTAGAAACACATGTTGTGCAAGCTTAAGAGATCTATTTATGGACTTAAGCATGGATCAAGGTCTTGAAACACTCGGTTTGACCAAGCCATAGTCTTATAGTATTTATCAGAGTTCAGATGAGTCATGTGTGTACAAGAAGCAAAACGGAAGCATGGTGATCTCCCTAGTACTTTATGTAGATGATATCTTGCTCATCGAAAATGATGTAGGGGCATTATCTATGATTAAAGTATGGTTATCTGGGTAATTCGATATGAAGGACTTGGGAGATGCCAATCACGTCCTAGGGATCAAGTTTATGCGAGATTAAAAATAAATGATGTTGGGCTTATCACAAGCAAAGTATATCGATGATATTCTTACTCATTTTAGCATACAGAATTTTAAGAAAGAGTTTCTCCCTTTCAGGTATGGAATCACTCTATCCAATGATCAATATCCTAAGACACCTGATGAGAAAGAGAAGATGAAAGCGATTTCTAATGCTTTTGCAATTGGAAGTCTCATGTTTGCTATGCTTTGCACTAGACCCGATATCTGCTTTGTCGTTGACATAGTTAACAGATATCACTCTAATTCAAGGATAGAGTATTGGACTATAGTAAAGAATATAATAAAGTACCTGAAAAGGACTAAGGATTATATGTTGGTTTACCAAGCAGGCAGTCTAGTACCTTTGGGGTAAACAGACTCAGATTTTTAGTTTGAAAAAGACTTTCGTAAGTCTACCTTAGGATATGTGTTTACCTTAGTAGGTGGAGCTATTAGTTGGAGGAGTATCAACCACTCTTGCATTGTTGATTTCACCATAGAGGCCGAGTACTTGGTAGCTTCTGAAGCAGCCAAGGAGGTTGTTTGGCTCAGAAACTTCCTGTTGGATTTAGAGGCGATCCTTTCAGTTTAGTCGGCTATTACACTTTATTGTGATAATAGCGGAGTGATTGCAAACTCGAAGGAGTCAAGGGTCCACAAAAAAGGAAAGTACATTGAGCGTAAGTATCACCTGATACGAGAAATTGTACAAAGAGGCAATGTTGCTGTGACCAAGATTGCATCAGTAGATAACCTTACATATCCTTTTACAAAGAGTTTATCGGCTAAGATTTTTAATAGTCATGTAGAGGGTAGGGAAGTCAAATGTATGGCAGGATGATTTTGAGTATAAATGGAAGATTGTTAGGGTTGGTATACTAAAAACTATATTTTTAATAAAATTAATTTTTCATTTTATGAGAATCATTATGAGCAATATATTTGTATTATTTCTTTAATATTATACATGGATGTCTAATATTCTGTATAGTATTTAATCTGGTGTGTAGAGTACGATTTACACACAGAAGATCGAATTTTAGGTTCTTGTAGAATATAAATTTTATGTTCACAGTTTAGATGGAAATGGATATACCATCGGTATGACTATAGTACATAGTTTTAGTAGGTCTATTTTTTATTATTGGGAACAGATAATAACGTCGTTTATTATTCTAACTCTCTGTGCTAGTACACTTTGTGTGTATTGAGCGCGACACATTGGGGTAATTAACTTTATACTAACTATATAAATTAATTCACACCCCAAGGTTATTATGGATATGCTTATACTCTTAATTTTAAAATAATTATTGATTTGCGTATATTTAATATTCGTTATTTTGATTCATTAGGAGGTTCGATCTTATATGGGTTTATATTCCCGGTGAGTTGAATAGCAGTATAATTTATATGGTGAATATTAATTATTGACGGAATTCACGTCTCGAAAGATCGGGATTGACGATACCCTCTTAAAGAATCTCATAAGTTTTAACTTGGTCAAATCCCATAGGTAGATTTTATTATTCGGCAGTCAAATAAGTTAAGTGGAAGTGCTTAAGAAATTTTATAATATCGATTAAATTAAATTATCAGTAATTAAATTTAATTAGCAGGTACCGAGAATCTTAACGTTGGGAGAAATGTTAAGCATTTAATTATAGGAGCTCAATGCAAGATGGTCTTGAGATTATGGGTCATAGTGCAATTATAATTTTTTCGTGGTGTGAACTGTAATTTAGTGTTTTATAAAATTTACAGAAATTGCTACTGGTTTTTCATAATTACAGATACTGTTATGAGGTTTGCTTAATTACAAAAATTGATGATGGGTGTCTGTGTTTCGCTAGAAATCTAACTCATAATTACTCTACAGATTCCTATTGTAACCCTATAAATATGCGGATTGGCTAAACTAATTTCGTAACTTGTCTTCAAGACTAAAACTGTTCAGGTTCTGTTGGTACAAGCTCTTGATAGATTATAGCCCACACTACATTCAAGAATCGCATAAGAAAATACAGTAGAAGGTCTGATAGGAGTTTTAACTCATGAACAAAAACATAGTTGAAGATTTGACCAGTAAAGGGGTATTCGTTAAATTAACTTTGGTTGCACATATTTTATTTTGATCGTTCGATATCAAAAATTTTATTTGGAACCCATCTCGGCATTTGTCAGTCCAATTAATTTTTTACCAAAAATCATTTGCAAAAATAATGATCTTGACAGTTTTATGACAGATACCGGGTTCAGTAAATGTCATGAAGACCATTGTTGTTGTACTAAGAAATTTATGACGTCATTTCTGATTCTTCTTCTGTGTATAGATGACATGCTAGTTGTAGGATCAAGTATGGATGAGATTTTAAATCTCAAGACAAAATTGCCACAAAAGATTTGAGGGCAACCAAGCAAACACTTAGCAAGAGAATGAGTAGGGATAGAAAGGGTCGAAAGCTGAAGCTTTCATAGTCAAAATATGTTAAGAAGGTCCTGCAGGGGTTCAACATTAGCTAAGCCTATTAACACACCTTTAGAAAGTCACTTCAAATCTTCAAAAGATCAAAGAGCTATCACAGAGGAAGAGAAAAGCTACATAGCTAAGGTATCCTAAGCGTTAGTCGTAGGTAGCCTGATGTATGCCATGACCTGCACGAGGACAGGCATTGCCTATACAGTGGGAGTAGTGAGTAGATTCATGTCCAATCTGGGTAAAGAGCACTAGGAAGTAGTAAAGTGGATGGCACTACGAGCTATGCCTTATGTTACGATGGCTCAAGAATTTAGCTGCAGGGATATGTAAATTCAGACCTAGTAGTGGACATTGACAGCAGGAAGAGTACAAGGAGATATGTGTTTACCCTGGATAATTTAGCTGTCAGCTGGGTTTTCAGATTGTAGAAAATAATGACAATCTCTACCACATAGGCAGAATATGTAGCAACCACGAAGGCGTACAAGAAACTGATATGGCTAAATGGTTTTTTGAAGGAAATGGGTAAAGAACAAAACAAGTGTCTGATATTCAGTAACAGTCATAATGCTATGCATCTAACAAAGAACTTGACGTTCTATTCAAGAACTAAATATATTGATATCAAATATCACTTTATTCGGTCTCCGTTAGAAGGTGGGCAGTTTAATCTGGAGAAGATTCACACGAATGATAATCCTACAGATATATTTACAAATGTTGTGAGTAGAGAAGCTAAAGGACAGTTCATCTTTAGTCGGTCTTCAAGTTTCGAAGACGAGAGGATGACTCACACTGAGTTTGCTTGATTAGAGTTTTTAGGCGACAGAGGTTTTTTCGAGTATTAAAAGACTAGGAGTGGATTTACTTCAAGTGAGAGATTGTTGAAAGATTAAAAAAATTCAGGTTTTGGAACAGATGAATCAAGTGGTCTAAAGACCACTCGAGTGGTCTGTGTGTATGCTGAAGAAACCGAGAGCTATCAGTGATCGCTCGAGCGATCTGTGCGGGAATGTGTGGAAACCCCAATTTGATCCCATTGGATCTTAGGTTTATCTGGACGAATCAAATGATGAAAATCAAGATGAATGATGCTCAAGATTCTTCAAACAATTTCAGAGAAATGGTCTAATTTTAGTACGTCCAAAGACGTTCAAACCGCAACAATTAAACCTTCAGGCTGCAACCTTTGGTCTTGGTGACCTAGTTATCATTCACCTCAAAAGTCGCGGTCGCATATTTGATCTTCTCGACCGTGACATTGTGTTGTTTCGACCGCAATAAAAAACTCTTGAAAATCCTGCCAATCTTCGTGGTCAAGCCTTCCTTTTGCACGGTCCCTACCCAAGTCCTCACGATCGCGAACTTCCATAGAATTTTCTGAGCCCTATATGTGTTAACACAATAGTGGACGATGTTGAGGGCCTCTTGCCTATAAATTCGTACCTTTGGTACGGGTTTTGGAGGAGAATTTGGACATCAAAACTCTGTCGAGATTCAGGCTTGAACCCTCACTCCACTGGTATCGATAGTTCTCGGGGCATCATAATTGGATCATCGCTTTGCAATTGGACAAGCGGGAGACGAGCATTCCACCTGCGACTTGAGGATTTATCCGAATCACTACACTTCAAGTATAATTGTTTGCAATTGTTTGACCGTATAAAAGTTCATTGATCGCATGCTTACATTTCATTACCATGAAATTATTTTATCATTTTATCATAATTTTGATTAAAACAATTTCGTAATTTTGTGACTTAACTTAATACTTCGCATGCATGCACCATACACATTGATTTTAGAAAATTCATCAAAACAGTGCTTACATAACTCGCGGTTGCAACAAGCAATGTTGCAGGCGTTAGGTTTGTGCACTAACAATATCACGGTTGCGACTTTGTTATTCACACCCATCACTTTTGGACCTCCTTTACTTGCGACCAAGACATTTGTAAGTCTTGGCTGCAAGTTTTTTTTATCATTCTAGTAGCCTGAATTTCACATCGGTAATATTTTGTTAAATGTATGTGATGTCCAGTATGTCTCCTTTAACCTAACTTAGCATGATTAGGGTTTAGCTTGTTCTCCCATTTTGTTATTTTGATGTAGTGTTGTTCTTCTTATATTTTATGTGCTAATATAGTTAGAGTATGTATTTCACTATTCGATTTTGGATATTCTCTTATTTTCTCCTATTTTTTTTATTTACATGTATTTGAGAAGTTAAAATTAAGAGCCAATAATGACAAATAAAGGCCAACCTTACGGTTGGACGAAATAGAATGCCTAACACCTTACTCGATTTATAACATAGCCCCGAACTCATGTTTTTACTAGTAAATAAAAAAAGATTAGTGGCATTTTTTATTTTTTTTATTTTTTTTCAAAAGTCAAGTAGTGGCTCTATTTTCAAAATGTAAAAGGTTTCATATTTTTTGTTTTTAAGGTTTATTATTTAAAAAAATCTTTTAAATTGAATAAATGAATTCTCTTTACAAAAATCCAAATCAAAACGCCACAGAATGCAACTATTAAGTGATGCCAAGGGTTTGCGCAGCCATAATGTTTTATGAGTTTTTGACCTATTTTTCTCTCCTCTCAAGCCCCAACCATTTATACTCTATTCTCTAAAAGTTTATCGTGATAGTGTATGCCCGTGAACGTAGGCACTACTTGTTAAATTACGTAAATTTGTTCGTTTCTATTATGTGGTTGTGTTTCTTGTTTGTTATTTATCTTATGTGACTTGTGCATTATGCAAGAAGGCTTGTGGGCTGTGATTTGGATCGAATCCACGCAAAAAATAAAAAAACCTTTGCTCATTTTTACTCTCAATAACCCAAGGTTAATTCGATTATCGGAGGGCTTTTCAGTTAAAAAACCGGCGAAGCATAGGCTCGCGTGGACTTAATTCCTCTCATATATATACCATCAACGGCCAGCGACGACAGGATTTGTAGATCTCCATGTCAACCCTCTACGACGACAACAACAACAACAATAAATATAACATTATTATTATTAATGATACTTAAAATTAGAAAGAAAAAAAGTAATTGAAGCGAAAGGACAAAGACACTGAAGAATTGAATAGGTTGAATGTGTCAAACGAGGTAAAGACAATTGCAGAATGAGCAGCAGTTTTGTTAGTGTACGAGTTGAGAGACAAATCCATGGAAATTCGTACACTCTTCGATATGGCAGTCAAACATCACTGCAACTACCCACAAACAAGCATGCCCGACACGGTTGGAAATGGGTTTTGTCCATTTTATTTAAACCACCATTTTGTCTTTCCCTTTTCCCAATTACCAATCTGCCATATTAGTCCTTCTTTAACTAAACATATGGACTTGTTTGGGAATAAAAAATAATTGGGTTTTAAAAAAATAACTTTAAGCCATATTGTTTGACAACCTTAAAAAGTTAACTTTTTTTATTTATTTTCAAAAAAAAAAAGGCCTATTCACGTCTTAAAAAAATTAACTTTTATTTTAATAAAATAACTGTAACACTGTCAATACAAATCGGTCAACTCTACTATAAAAAAAAAACTAAAAAATAAGTGCATATTAAAAATTTAACCAAAGGTAAAATTATAAAATAAAAATTACCTTAAAAATTATTCCAAATATTTTATTTTATTTTTTCCTAGAAAGTTAAATTTATTAAAATCTAACTTTTTAGACGTTCCAAAACAAAGCTTACTCAAACACATGTATTAAATTGGAGAAGGCATGCATAGGTAGGATTTTAATGTCCTATGTTTTTTGGGTTTATGGATTGTGCTGCGGCTAAAAGTAAAACACATTATTGTGCTACAAAATAATTCATACAACATCGTTTTGAACGAAGAATGAGCTCATCAGGTAGTGAAACGGCATCATTTTATGTTGGGGTAAATGACAAAATACATTCGCCCCCATTTTTAGCCAAAAGCAATCAGCAATTTCAAGGTGGTGGCGAGACGACGCAAGAGAAAGACGTCCAGCCACCGTGGCCAGCTGATTTAGGCAACATTTTAGGAAATTTTCATTTTACTAATAATTTTATTTAAGAAGTTTTTCTCTCTTTTTTTTAAGAGCGTTGCTATCCTTATCGAAAAAAACTACTGAAAAATTTAACCAAAACTTGCATGCTTTACTGCGTGTCCATTCTGCTGTTCGCCGGTGGCTTTCTCCACACCAGAACCGCGCTTCCCAATTACAGCAATTGCTCCAATGTTTCCCATTCCTGTGGCCAACCTCTTCCTTCCTTCCTTGCCCTTCTTCGACCAAGAAAATGCTTCTCAGCATCCAAATTTCAACAACCAACGTTGCTGGACAAAACCGGCCATTGATCACCTTGCCATCATTGCTCTCGATGCTCTCACGCATTGCTCTCTCTATAGAGGCAATAATGTATTCACGTGT
>JAOTRH010439943.1:0-33177 GCA_034768845.1 Heliamphora exappendiculata
CAATGTCAACACTAAGAATAGATTAACAATCTAAACTTAATTCTCCCAAACATAGTCCATCATGTGGCGGGGTTCCAAGGGGCGCCCCCTGGTGGGGGTTCTAGGGGGTCATGTCCCCTAGCGGGGTTCCTAGGAGCAGTGCCCTCAGTGGGGATTTTTACAATGCAACATTGCTCATAGCAAGTACTACCAAACCCCAGAAGGTCAGCCGCGCACGACTGCCTACGGCCTTGGGATCGACACAAATGGCCTAGGGATCGACACTTACTGCTTAGGGGTCGACACAAACAGCCCATGGGTCGACAAAAATAACTTAGGGGTTGACACAAACAACTCAAGAGTCGACACAAACTGAGAATTGAGTCGACACAAAAGAACCGAGAGTTCCAAACAAAGGTAGGTGTCGACACAAATAGAGAGAGGTGTCGACACAAAAGAACCGAGAGTTCAACCAGAGAAATGTCGACACAAACTGAGAAATGCGTCGACACAAAAGCACCGAGAGTTCTGCTCAACACCAACAGAAGGATTAGGGTCGACACCATCAGAAAAGGGATCGACACAAGACAAAAGGGTCGACACAAACAAGAAAAGTGTCGACACAAACGGCCAAAAATGTCAAAAGTGTCGACACTAAAGAAAAGGTGTCGACACAACCGACCAGATTTCTCACAGATCAGGAAACCGACTAGATTATGACGGAAAGCAAATCATAATCTAGATTGATCAGAACATATTGTCCTAAACAATATAATATTTTTCATATTTCAACGAAGATCAAATGCATAATCCTGTACATACTCATAAAAAAGTTAGAAGCATAAACATGTATTTTCTGAAGAAGAAAACAAGATCCAAACTGAGTAGGTTTTTAAAACTGAATCATTCTTAAGCTTGTTGGACGACAATCTCATTCTTAAGATTGCTAGGAGAAATTCAACGCCTAATAAAAATTATACATGCTCGGTAATCCAGAAAATACATCTTTATTAACTTTCAACAATTACAATAAACTAAAATTACAGGAAAATAAAACAACAGAAATAACAGGAATAGAATATGCAAACCGAGTCCTGCAATCGCAGTTTCCTTAAGAATGATTCACCGCCTACCGAGGGTGTTGTAAGTTTTTCACCAGCGTCATTCTCCCATGATAAAATAGCTACATGATCGTTGGAACACCACCAAGGATCGGCTATGAACGTACTCCGTCTGTCTTTCTCTCTCTTACAGCTTGTAATATAATCTCAGAATTATACTCTCCTTTCTCACCTCTGCTGTGTTTTTTTTTCTCTGTACTTTCTGCTACTGTTCTATGTGATTTCCTCTCTTTCTCTATCTCTTTTTCTCTGCTACTGAAAATTGAATGGAATGACAGCATATATAGATATTCCATCAAGGAAGGGGTTACAAGAGAATCAATAACCATGAAATGTATTAATTTCCAAGATTCAATTACTAATTGAATAGCCAATTTAATTGCAATTGAATTCTGCTATTGAATTCTGAAATTCAATGGCAAATGAATTCACAAAATTCCAACACAGCTTACCAAGACATCATTTTTTTTATCAGCAAAGAAAATTCTTATTCCACCACCTAATCAAGAACAGCTTAAACTTACAATTTCGAGGGAGTAAGGCTTAAATCCAAATAAGATAAAAAGAAGCCAATCCAAGTGGGGGACAAGAAGGGGAAAAATATAACAAGTAACAAGAAAAATAGAGCTCCAAAACACCTAAAACAGCACCTTCATTAGCACCCGAACAAAACACCAAAGCACCAACAACTATAGTTTTAAATAGCGGTAGCAGTCAGTGTAATGGTAACGGTAGCGGTGACGCGATTTCGGGGTGTAGCGGCCGTAGCATAATGGTAGCGGTACCCGAAGCCGTGAATTTTTTTATTTTTTGCACAACTCAATAAAAAATAACTGATTTACTTCTTTTTATTCCATAAATATATTTATTGAAATTTAAAATAATTTTTAATGAATTTTGTTTACTTGTAGATATGATTTAATATATACCTTAATTTTTTTGCTATATAATCTAATTAAAATTAATAATTTAATTATTTTTTTGTAGTAATTAATGAATTTATGTATTATAAATTCATAATGCACAACTAAAATGCAATTAAATTTTTAATAACTATAAAATATTGTATGTATTAAAGTACAATATTTGATTTGTTAATTAAATTTTAATTTTGAATTCACTATTTTAAAATATATATTGTTGTTTATACTTTAGTTTGTATAGATCTAATTTTTTTTTGGAGTGGGGTTGTAAACAAGCATGAATATTGGACAAATTTTTTTTAAAACAAAATACTTGAATATCATATTTTCTACTAACAATATCACAAAAATTTGAATTCATAGATAGCGGATCTTTAAGAAATATAGATCTTGAATCAAACAAGTTATTTAGTTTTCAACAAATATTTAATTTTAAAAAACTCATCAAAATTGAAAGAAGAATGAACATATTAATGAATCGAAAGTTAACAACGAAGAGCAAAATTATCCGATTGTTATGAAATTGAAGAGATTTGAGGCAAATTCCACAATACCTAAGTAGTATTTGACTTGTCGGACTATTATGAATAATTTTAGGTTGAAAATAATAGAAAGCGTAGAATCTATTGATGAAAAAATAAAATCAAAATCAAAAAATTTACGATCTAAAATCCTGTTACAGCCGTAACGGCCGTAGTGGTGCTGTAACGGTCGTAGCAGTGCCGTTTTGGTCTATTTCGGCTGTAATGGTAGTATAATGGTCGTCATACTTGTGAATTTTTTTCACATCGAAAAATTGACCATAACGGGTAACGGAGGCTACCGAAACCGTTACGTAACGGTGTTACGTAACGGTAACGGTCGCTTTTTAAAACTATGAATACAACAGCAACAAAACACACTAAGGATATCATGAAAAATTAGACCATGAAATCATCCATGGCTCCACCCCACAACACCAAAACCAACATAGAAAATAGCAAAGGAACAAACAGTCAGCACCAAAGGGCAACACCCAACCAACCCCAAATCCAAACTCCAAAAACCACCAGCAATAACAACATCCACAATGTGACCTTCTTATTAGACTCCACCAAAACTACCCTTACATGATCAACCCTAGCTACCCCATCTCATCTTGCACAACAAGAACAAAAAATAATAAAGAAACAAATCACAATAACTAAAGAGCAGCACCAAAACCCAGCAGATCTTGGCATCAAACCGGAGTAGTACACAACACACCCCTAAAGCTAAAATTCTCTCTGGTAATCTATCAAACACAGAATCAGTAGAACAATTCCTACCTAGTTCTGATATATCTCCATACACCCCAACCATTATCCATTCCATAACAGAATCATCATTTTTAGGGACCCTAACCCTTGCTCAATCTCTCATCTGCCTCTTTCATAGCCATTATTGTGGACAAGATCTGGTCCTCCCCGCTGTTTAAATTTAATCCCATAAGCTTGCTTGTTTCTAAGGCTTACTATGTCTCTCTTCTAATGACGCTGATTCGATTGAGGAAGTCTTGTGTGGATAGAGAGGACTGATCTAAAGGTGAATTAGATTTCTGACCTTTTTTCTTTGCCCTCTACTTGCCCCTTCCTTTATGCTTTCCCAGACTAAGCATGCCTAGTTCTAGTAAAAAATTCTTCTTTTTCCTCCTTTCTTTTAAGGAAAATAGGTCTTCCACATTGTTTGTTAAACCTACGACAGTGGGTCTGTTTTGATGCAAAACTTCCTCTGTACCATATTCCGCAGAGGGGGCACTGCCAGAGCTTACCTCGGGCTCACCCTTACTACCTCCCATAGTCGGGCTTAATGGTTTCCCAAGGTACTTTTCCTTATTTGAAGATGCACCCTTTGCCTCTCCATTTGCCCCTCTATAGAGATCCTTTGACATTTTTGCTTCACTCGTGTTGCAAATTGAATTCTTGGACTCCTCAATTGGACTTGCCGTCTTGGTTCTTGAAGCTTCCACTTCCATGTTTTCTTTAAAAGCTATGGCCCTTATCTTGTCGATAGCCATTCTTTTGTTATGTAATGTTGACTTAGTCTCCTCGACATAGGAAAGGAGATCATTATCCGTTGCATTTACCGTCAACCTTGCTTTTTGATGCTCCCACGAGGCCGGCTATCGCCATAGATGCTCCCTTTCCTACTCGACCCACTATACTCCATTGCCCAAACATCTCCACTATCCTTGATCCTGTAGCTAAAATTCCCAACTTTAAGATTACTAATTTGGTTAATGGTATCTTCTCTCTCCATAGCAATGAAGACCCTTGCTTGTAAGAGATCGATTTTTGTCCTAGTGCTTAGATCTACTGCCAACACAATGCCAAAAACTTCGTCCACCTTTGTGAAGGTTAACTGGGTGTTTAGAGGAACCCCCTCAATAGCAATCCAAACATTTCTTCGTCTATTGGACTCTCTATAGCTCCATTCATAGGTGACATCGAACCAGTTCTCCAGCCATGGTTTTACCTCCCTACAATAGTATACCTTGTCTTACTGATGGGAATTGTAGTAACACATTTGGTCCTCCGATGGGTTTAATCTTTATGTCAAAGACTCCATTAGCCCTCAGCATCTTCAATTCCATAGACCAAACACCAGTCTTTTGCCACACCCACAACACATTTCATTAACCATTCACATTCAATTTCTTCCTTAGGGACGTTTACTATAGCTTTTTCTCCTCTTGAGTTGGATTCTGCCCTACGTCCTCTTATCACCTGCTCATGGGACATCCCATCATTAAAAAAGTCATTATAATTAGGAAATTATGATTGATTCATGCTAGTGTTGCCCAATTTGATCTTCTTTGATAACTTACTTTCAGGTCCAAACCTTGCCACTGGGATAGCTAGCCTCCAGTTTAGAAGCCAGACTTCGTTATATCTTTTGATGGCATTAGTAGCTTCTTTTTCCTTTAAAAATTAGACAAAGCCGAATCTAGTGTTAGTATTTTGTCTCTTCTTTACGGGAATAAAAGCATCAACAATCATCCCACACCCGTTGAAGATGCCCCCGAGCCAACCATTGTACATATTGTTTACTAGGTTGTCCACGAACACCGTATGAATACACTCCCTATCACCTTTCACCTATGGTGATTCTTGTTCTCTAGCCATAGGTAGCAGAGAACTCTTAGGACTGATAGAGTTCACTCTCAACCCTACCCTTGGCTAACCTTTGTCAAGGGATTCTCTTGTGAATATGTTGCAGACGAGGTCAAAAATTGCCTAGCCAAAAAAAAAAAAACCCAGATCAAGCACCTATTGATACTCAGGATCCCTAATCGATGTTCAAGAAACCAAGTTCGAACTCAAATCTATCCTAATCAAAGTCAGAAACCCCAAATGATGTCCAAAAACCCAAATCAAACTCGAATAAAATCAGATGAACTGAGACAAAGACGGAATCCCAATCAGCATCTGAGAGAGAGAGAGAGAGAGAGAGAGGGATGGCAACGGGGCGTGTTTGGGGTGGGTTTGGAGTGGGGGTGTGTTCCCCCCACCCCCACTCCTACATCCACCCTGTTTATTAACTGGGCGAGATCGGAAAAAAATAATCGAAAAAGTAGCAGGGCGGAATTGGGGGCAGAGACATAACGAAAAATATATTTTTCACTTTAAAAGAGATTAATAATAATAATAATAATAATAATATGATAAGTTATTAAAATAATAATATTGATCAATAACTAGAATTAAAAAAAAAAGAAAAGAAATAGAAGTAAAAACTTAAAAATAAGTATAATATTTTTGTATTTTAGTCATATTATTTTGTTAAAAAATAAAATTATTAATTCTAGGTAATTCAAGAGAGGGGTGAATTGGATTTTAAAAGGATAATAACAATTTTAAATTTTTTTTAAAAACCTTTTAATACCACAAATAATTATAGCAAGTATAATCAAAGAATAAAATAATGCAAATATTAAAGAGGTTAGGGATAGAGAAATTGAATTGGACACCGAGGTTTATAATGGTTCGACTTTTTCCAAGCCTATGTCCACTTCCCAAGATTCCTCTTGAGAATTTTCATTAAAGTAGAATGCTTACGAATGCATTCAAAACCTTTACAACTTCAAGACGATCCTACGAAAAATACACTCATGTTTTTCTTCTAATCTCTTGAGTTCTTCTTTGATGAGATTTACTCACTCACTCAAAGGATGAATGGTAATTCACCATTAGATACAATAAATGACGTGTTACAATGAGTATCACTCACCCTCTTTACAAAATGATTAACAATAAATGAGAAGTAAAGAGATAAGAAACAAGAGCTGGAGTTATGAACAATAAAGAAGAGTTTGAGAAATTTTGACTTTGATTCAAACAATACAACAGTATATATGAGTCTCCAATTGTTTTAAATGCTGAAGAGTAACTTTTTATATTGGCTATTTAAGATTCATGATCGTTGGAGGTGGGTGGGAGCAATAAATGTCAAAAATTTAATCGTTGAACTCAGCCGCGCAATTTGAATTTTCGTCGCACGTATTGACACAAATGGTTTTGGGTCGACACAAATCTTCTAGAGCTTAATTCTTTAAGTGGTTGGGTCGACTCAAATCTTCGTTGGTGTCGACTCAAATTTTTGCATCCTTCTCTAACTCAATGGTATCGACACAAATACATTTGGTGTCAACTCCTTTTGTTCTTCAGCTTTTCGGGAGGCTCTTTTTGTGTCGACTAGAATTGCTTTTGGTGTCGACACTAAAAAGTGTAGGAACTCTCAGCGATTTTGTGTTGACTCATTTTGACTTTTGTGTCGATTCAAAATTCTTCAAGTAAGCTCGGTATATTTGTGTCGACTCACAAAATCTACAGGAAACCTTGATATATTTGTGTTGACTCATCTTTAATTGGTATCGAGTCAAAATCCCGAATAACCAAAGTGAAGAATCACTTGGTATCGACTCAAACTGAGTTTGTGTCAACTCATTTTTAGTGTAGAGAGTCTCGATTTTTTTGTGTTGACTCAAATTTTAATTTGTGTTGACTCAAAGTATAATACCTGAAACATCTTAGATAAATATGTTAAGGTGTCAACTCATTAGCTCAAAAGTGTTGACACACTTGAGAACATCAAGTATTCTTTGTCTTAAGATGTTGACTCAAATATCAATTATGGTCAATACAATATGTTTTTATTTAAGAATACTTAAGTGTTAATCCATTTAAGAGTGAGTCATCTCATATGGCTAAGGGTATCAACTCATTTGTTATTTTGTGTCAAAACTACATTTTTAAAAATATTAAATAATATCTTTTTAAATCCATTTAACTTAGAAAATAAATTGTAAAAAGCATCAAAATCTAATTAAAAAGGCCTTGGACTAACAAAAATTTATATACATGTTTATATATTAAATATATTTAATTTATTTAACTGGGAGTAGGGCGAAGAAAAATGGGACAGGAATTACAAATACTGTTTCCTACCCGTTACCTAATGAGTGCGGAGAAAATCCATATAAAAGGGGGCGAGAGAAGCGGGGTCGGGTAAAAGTGCCATCCCTAAGAGAGAGGAGTAGACTTACCATGGCTGAGGAAGGAGTTTGGATCTTACCATTCATGGATCATCGAAGCGGAGTGATCCCTTATTCTACGATCTCTACGAATCCCCCTTTGGTAGCTGCGAATCCCCCTTTGAAGCTTTTGTATTGGCCTGACGAAGAAGCAGTTTGTGGATCCGTCCCGGCATGGGCTGATTGTGGAAGAGAAAAATGTCTATCCCCAAGCAAAATGTCTATTAGGGTTTTTGGCCTAGGGTTAATTACTTGCAAGTTTTTCAGTAGAAGCATCGTTGACAGAATTCGTTTCAGTCGCCATCGTCACTACTATAGTAGAAATGATCATCCTGGTTGATTTGATCAAATTATTAGGGTGAGATTGTACCAAGATATCATTCTGATACATGATTTTGCATAAACAAATTAATATGTAAAAATAAAATTTTCCTTTTTACATTTTAATATTCATATATGTCACCTTGGTGTAATCACTTTGCTTTATAAGTAGTTCTTCAGTACTTTGGAATGCCTTGTGATGTCGTGTATATTGTGCTCCATATGGTGCAACCAAATGGCTTAACGACAAATTTTATAAATATGACAACATTTTAATTTGCTTTTTGTATTTGGGAGACAAACAATAACCAACGTTAAATGCTCCATTTATTTTGATGTAAAATATTGTACGATAAAAAATATTTTTCATATAAAATTATTTTACCAATGCCATTTTTTGTTTTTCGATGTTTGGGTGATACTTAAAAAATATTTTTTAGAAAAAATGAATTTTTTGTGAATCTTAATATACTATTATCACCACCGTTACTATCACAATTACTATTTTCGTTGCTACTATCGCAATTACCACTGTCGTTGTCACCACTACATATGCCACCACCACCTTCTCCCATTACTACCAGTATCATCAACGGTGCCACCATTACTGCTGCTACCATCACCTACAACACTGCCACCACCTCCACCATGCACCACCACCACCACCACTGTTGTCCCTTCCCCCTGGCTTTGTGTCACCACTGCCCCCAATGCCTCCACCGCTACTACTACTGTTATTGTCGCTGCCCCACCATCACCACCACTACCATCGCTCTTGCTGTCACTGCCACCACTACCATCGTTCTTGCTGTCACTGCCACCACTACCACCACCACTACCACCACCTCCTCTACTACCACTAATGCCACCACCGATGCCGCTACCGCCACCTCCATCGTTGTCGCATCGATTGCCACTACTGTTGTCACCATTACTACCACCACTGCAGCTAACATAAAAAATGACTTACACTTTTTGTTTTATGTAAGTTAATTTTGTTCTTTTGGTATAAAATGCTTTACATTTATTTTATTAACCAAACACTAAAAAATAGGTAAAATATTTTGTCAGAATATATTTTACGCTAAATCAAATAGAGCCTAAGTATGTTGTAAAATCTTATTTGTGAGCCTAAGTAACCAAATAATAACACATGGTACTCCAAAAAAATAATTTTCCTTGCTTTAGATATCAGTTAATGCATCAATAACTCTTATTACCAATATATGCCTTTTCTTTTAATCAAAGCTAGACTCATTTGCTATTATTAATTAATAATTCAATGCCAAATGTGTTTTAACATTAACTTAAAATTTGGCAATTTCATCAAGCCGGTTGAATTTATTGTTTGTTGGTCTTAGTTGAACTCATTTATTCATCTTTTTTTTCCTTGTAATAATTGAAATTCTTTGTAGAAATCAACATGCAGTTAATAAGGTAGAACAAAGTTGTGATTTTGTAATGGCTAAAATATAAAATTTAGAAGTAATGATATGATAGGTACCATTTCATCTTATCGAAGTTTATCTACCATCTAATGCGTTCTTAATACATTAGTTTAATAGGTCCCACTACTCATGTTTGTTACCAATGCATTTGTGACAAATCGCGTGATTAATATGAAATGGTAAAATAATATGCTCATCCTAGCATCACAAGAGAATTGACAAATAGTAGTAATTGAAATTGGTACAAAGCAAATAAGGATGTATTGATAGAAAAGACTAAAGTGGCAGAGCAAGACACAAGAATAATCTCACTAAAATTTGGATGAATCACTACAACAGCTAGCTAATGTTTCATGTACGACAATGACAACGGCGATTCAGTGATGAACTAGTGAAAGACGTCGACGAACCTAGGGAGTCCTATTGATTTTGGCGCCAACTAGTGGCACTACTAGAAAATTAGCCTTTTGCAACTAGTTATTCCCGTCGCAAAAAGTTAATCTCCCGTCGCAAATGCATTAGCGACGGCATTTAATGGGTCGCAAATAATGGGTTCGCAAAAAGTATTGACGATGGGAAAATGCCATCGCAATAGATTTGCAACGGTAAATATATTTATTTGCGATGGTTACATGCTGGTCCCAAAAAACACCACTTAATGTGTTATTGCGACTGCATAATTACAGTCGCAAATAATTAGACCTATAGTGACGGTGTAAACCGTCGCTAAAAAAATAATCACCGACTTAAATGTAGTGCTCAAAAACTTTTAGCTACGGTCGTGGCCAATGCAATATCTTCTATGTGACTATAAATATCCCGTCGCAAAAACTAGTTAGTGACTATATTATTGCCATTACAAATAAGATTCTAATAATTTTTTAGAGGGCACATATTTTGCTACCAATAAATACCAGCGTAAAAATATTGTAATTCTTTTGCGATGAATATTAGCGATAGCACAAAACATCGTCATAAAATCTTATTTTCTTTTAAAATTAAAATATTTATAATGTTAGCAAACGTTCCATCATTAATGCATGATATTTTTTGCAACGAATAATATAGTAGTTGCAAAATATCTATTTTAAAATTTTATCAAATAACTATTATTAAAAACCTGTAATATGAGTTTAAATATTAAAAAATACACTGAATTTAAATACATTAAAAAATAAAAAAAGACATTTCATTCACCACATTGCTAAACATAAAAATATTCATCCATTCAATACAAACAAAAAATATTAATCTATTCAATACAATATTAATCAAATTACTTTATCAATATACTTCGATTTCTCAGGCACTTTAAACAATTTTCAATTCATTCAGTACAAAAAGAGATCCCTTATTTTCTAAGAACTAACTCCCTTCCTGTTTAAGCTTAGATAAAAGTTCTAACGAGGAATCCATTTCCTTCACAAAAGTGACCATGCCCATTTTATCAATTGTCTTAACAGTTAAGCCCTTCTCTTTCACTTGGCAGAGAATAATAACAACATTTTTTACCCACAAAAATTAACATACTAATTATTAAAACTCGAACAAGAGCAACACAAAATGAAGCAACAGACATTCGAATATGATACTTAGCACCCATCTCCTAATTTGTAAAAAAATAACATAATTTTGATTATACTCAAGACATTTGGAAAACAGAAAATGATGGTTCAGATATTTTTTTAATAAGAAAGTTCAACACACTAAATGTCACGCCCTCGACTCCGAAACACGTGAACTCCTGAGGCAACCTAACTTCATTAGTTCAATATTAAAAATAACCCGTTTTTGAAGAGAAACCGTTAAACTCAACTTATTTTAAAAGTTGTCGCTTTCTCAATTTCAAAATTTTCTAAGTATAAAATTTAAAAATTTCGACAAAATTTCCTCTGTTTTTCAAACTATCCCACAATTATTTATCAACTTGTCAATCTCAATTACAATTTGTACGCAGGCACCACCTGAATCTCAATTTTCAAAGACAATTACAACTATTAACTAGCCATTCATTCTAAATCAAGAACTTCATCTTCAATTACAAACTATGATTTAAATCAATCATCATTAGCAGTAATAAGGATACTCCCTTCACATACCAAATTCAATATTTTCTCTCATCAATAACAAGTTAAATGAAATATAGATATAAAACAATGGAATTCAAATGCAACCTCTAATTTTATTAAGATAGAACCATCATAACAGAATTACACAACTCTAGAGTCCTTGTATCTAAGTTTCTCACATCTTTATACCCCTTCCAAACCTCAAAGTTCACAATGAAGACTTAAATCTAAACTCTCTCATTTCATGTCGTTTTCTTAGAATTTTATCCACCATTTCAATTTGACAAGAAAAGAATCAATGTGAACGAATCAAATCAATACCAACCATTTCGGTATCTCTTGCATTATTTCATCTTTCAATCTGAAATCATAAATTTCAAACACACTAACATCAATTCATCATTGGTTTCATATTCGATTTACCAAACATTATTCATCACTTTATTTCATTCGCTCCACCCTGGAAAGTAGCATCCCACATCAATCCATCACACCATTATACTTTAAAATACCATAATGATATATAATGATATATAATCACATTCATTTCATATCATGAACTTCCAGAACTCAAGTGAAATATTAATATATCACATAAGTAGATTTGAATTAGTCTCAATTTTATGGTCTCATCATTCACATGCAAATATACCAAATAAAAGATTCAAACCCATCAATTTTGTTCAACCTCGTCAAAGTTAATGCATTCCGATCACATTTGTAATGCTTGTTTTTTTTTTTTTTTTTTTTAATGTTTTAAGACTAAAAGGAATACACTCTTTATGTTCCGATCACACCATTATACTTTATGTTTTAAGACAATTCGGGTAGTGGCTACTTAGATTAACTGTGTGAACGATAGAAGCATAACCCTGTTCATTCATCAAAGTTCTTGAATGCATTCCCTAGTTTTTTACCGCATTAAAGGTTAGTGGTGCTATTTTTTTGGAATTTTATTCTCATCTATCAAGGGACAATTCAATTGGGATTTCCATTCATGATTCTAACGTCAACCTTACCACCTGATGAGCATTGTGCTGGTAGAGCACTACCATTGTATAACTCACAAATGAGAGGCATTGTTCGTGAGAATTGTATGGGTGTAGCTGTGGTTATAAAATTACTCATTTTCATTTTTTAGTTAAAATATATACTTTATAACTAAAAAATATACTATATCAAAAAGATACGACATACGCAGAAGTATCATTTATATTTTACAGTTTTAAGTAACCAGATTAAGCTTACGATGCCGCGTTGAACCCCATCGAGTTTAATGTATGTCTCTTCAACATCTTCTTGAAAAAGAAAATTTGAGAAAATGAGAGATGAATTCAATTGGATTTTCCATAGTTTTATAGAAATTGAAAGAGAAATTAGAGAGATATACCATGGAAGCAACCAAGTGGGGGAGGAATTTTCTCGGGAAACACTCAAGAAGGTGTTTCGATTAATGATCTGGGCATCGCGAAAATAGTAACCGCAAGGAGGCAAGCATCACAACCCTTTAGCACATGAACAGAAATTACGAGACTTTGTCGCTTGCAAACAAAGAGACAAACAAACCTTAAGCAGTAAATTACGTACGTATGTAAGTAAATTACATACAATGTTATTTTCAAACAATTATTTCATATAGTAGCAGTAGCAGTTGAACTGGGATTGGCACAAATAAAGGGATCAAAGCATAATATGAGTAATTAGTGAAACAGATGGAAGCCCTTTTTGCTTCAACACTATAAATGGCATGTGGAATTTTCAATTCTACCTGTACATCCTTCATCAAATAAGGTCATGAAAGACTGGGTGCAATCGTGAGCAGCCACAGAAAAGCCTTCCCTGCTACTTAAAGCTTTATAAAATGCTTCCTTGAATTTACCAAAAGTTCCTGACCGTAGATGTCCTAACATGGATTGGTAGGCTGGGTGAACAATCTGAAAAACCAGGAGACAAGCAATAGGTAAAGAGAATATAATTTAGTTAACCACTTAACCCATATTCATAACATTATGAAAGGAAACAATCAGAATTTCACAGTGGCCTTGCAATCTGGTGGCATCAAGAGCCTCCAAAGATGAGGAGCTCAAGTGATCAAATCATCTCCCATTATGAGCTTTATTGGGAAGGTAGTCTTGGATCCAATTAACTAGAACTACGTTAAAATTTCCTAAAACGCGTAGCGCCTATAGGAAGGGCATACAACATCCAAGAGGGCAAACAACAGCCTAGGTGTTTTCGGCACTCTATGATCCCATTACCCCAATTTTAGTTGATTATCCCATTATCATGATTCTAGACCAACTACATCAAGATCTAGGCTAGGGTTTTCACCGAATGACTACAATTTTGAATTTTATGGATCTAACTTTAGATTCAACACATATCTAAGCAAAATATCATATATTAGTCAAGGTCCTACCTCATGAAAGCAAAATCCCCAATTTTTGGAACCCGAGGTGTTTTCGACACTCCATTGATGCGGTTCTTAGGGGGCTTAATGTGTAGCTCCCATGGCGTGTAGCTTGAATCTCACTTTAAAGCTTCCAATTTGATGATTGAACCCAATAATTTTTGGATTGAAGCTTGCATCCAAGCTTTTGAGTTCGCCAATGATGGTGGATAGAAGTAGAGGAAGATATGAAGAATTTGAAGATGAAGACGCCGGCGGCGTTGGCTGGGGATGGTCGAGGTGTGGTCGCCGGCGGGGAAGGGTACGAAAGATGGCACTGGCGGTCCGGTGGGGAGGCTGGTCGCGCGTCGCGTGCGCCTGGCTTCTCTCTCTCTCTGACGCTCAAGAATGAGGCTCCCGCGGAGAGATTGGGGGAGTTTTGAGGGTTGTTTCCCCTCTCTGCAACTAGATGTTCCCATCTCCGATCATCGGAGCCCGTCATTTCTTCTCCAAAATCAACAATCTTCATTCTCCCTCAATTTCTAGTCTCTCCTGAAACATCTCAGCCGAAGTTGAGATGTATTTTCGCCCTTTTATTATTATTTTTTTAAAAAGGTTTTAAGTTAAAAGCACACAACTATATAAAAATTTGAAAACTTATAAATTTACTTTTATGGTTAATTTTACTTTATTTAACATATGTAAATGAACTTGACAAATAGGAAGAGAGAAATTGGACCCTAATTTCAAATTTTACCACACACTGCGTTTATTTAGTGAGAATAAGTTGTCCGTCCAAAAATGTGTAGAGAAAGAAAATCAAAGGTATTAATACACCAGAGTCAATGGAAAAAATACTAAAAATCGTTGATATGTAATAAATTAGAAGTCAAATTTATGATTTTGATTAGGTGAGGGAGAGGGAGTAGATCGAGATAGAAGAAGACCTACTTGTACTATTCAGTAGGTTGGGACATTCGATTAAAAATACTAAAATTCCTTGATCTATAACGAAGAGGAATGCTAGGGTTTAAAGATGTGAAATTTCAAAGGTATCAATCGAAGGAAATGACATCGTATATAACGAGTGGGAGCAGGAGCGTGAGTATTTTGGGAGTGGAAAATTTATTTATCATTATTTTAAATTTATAATTTTTTACTTAATAAAACATTAACAAACTTAGAAAATGAAATTAATATTTTAATTTTTTAAAAAATATTATATTATATAATGTTATGTACTAAAATTTTATATAAAAAATGATTAATAAAATGAAATGTTTGACTTACCCAAGGCAAATAGCCAATTGAGATTTTTTTTTACTTTTATTAACTTACTATTTTCCAAAATGAAAATAAATAAAATTAACTAATAATAGACCATGATTAACTAGGATAAAGCAATTTGTCAAAGTAAATATCTTATTAGATATAAGATGACGAGAATATGAGACAATTAAGTAGGATTAAATCTTTTAAATTTTTTTCAAATGTACTAATAATTAATTAATTCATAAATTTATAGATTGATAAAAAATAAAAATGAATATTTTATATTTTGAAATATATTTTATTATTATTTTGGATTTTTTATATTCAAGTTAATTTCATTTCAAATATAAAGTAAATATTTATATTTCTTACATTAAGAATATATAGATTTGGGTTGAGAAAAAAAATAAATTAGTTCTAATTTTTATTTTATTGTAATGTAAAAAAATAATATTAAAATAAAAAAATAAGTTTTTTACTATCAAGTTATTTTTCTCCATTAAATTTAAAAGTGAAAGGACTATTTTCGTAAAAATAAATAACTAAATTAATAAGTGAAAAGTGAAAAATGAATTTGTTTTTGCGACTGTGTGATTTCCGTTGCAAAAACAAATACAATTTGCGACGGCCAACTATTTTCGTCGCACCTACTGTCCCTATTGCGACCAGCTAAATGCCATCACAAATAATTTCTCGCAAATAATACTTTTTGAGACGGCAGGTTTTTCGGTGGCAAATAATGCTTGTTTTGCGACGGCAATCGCGCCATCGCTACAGTTTGGTCGCAACAAAAAACATGTTAAGATGGGGAATGAATCGTCGCTAAAGGACGTTATTGCGACGTCAAATATGCCGTCGCTAATAAGTTGGTCGTGAAAGGCCACTTTTTTAGTAGTGTGGCGCTTTGAGTTTATGCCCTCGATTTGTATGGCGGTCGTACGATATACTATCCGTTGAGTAGTCTTCTCAGCTTATGACATAGTCATTCTCTTAGAAGAATACATCGTGCAGTTAACCACAGAGTTGCTGTACGTGAGTGATGTCGTGGTTGGTCCACGGGGGATATTTGGGGTCCCACATAAAGAACCCAATATATCAATGATCCACTAAATAAATGCAATGAATTTTCTTTCCGTTCTCATCTTAGTATATTATTTTACTTTTCCGTCGCATGCTGAATATTTTAATTTAATTTTATTTATTTTTTTATAATTATTTAATATATTTATATGGCGGGATATAATAGTCCTTGTTACTTCGGATTCAAATTTCAAATTCAAAATAAAGGTGGGGGGAAGATTCCCCACTTTATACTATAGTGCACTTTTTACTATTTACTTTTAAATCTTGTCGGTGCCAATTGTCCTCCACTACGTATAGGTGGGATATATTACCCGACAACATAACCTATACCACGTACGACCCACTTACTTTATGACGTCACCCACGTGGGTTGTCGAGACACGTGGCGCGCCGTTAGGGGCAAAACCTGTAATATTATATTAGGTTTTGCCCCTAAAGACAACTGTATCATTTCAGGGTTCTTTATAAGTATCTCTTCTCTTTTCTCATTCTTCTCACTTATAGTATATCGAGTAAAACTTGAAAATCACTATTCCCACCACTATTATAAATATGGCCAGATTTTCACATTTTTTTAGAGTTCAAGAAAAAGTACTCTCTTTACCCTATCCCCAGTGCAATGTAATTGCACAATTTATACTAGACCACATCTGGTTACTATTCCTACCATACAACCTCCGGAGGGTTTAACATGGTTGATTTTTTCTTTGAATAGATATTTAAAAATAGCATAATTCTAGAAACTACATATTCTGACGTGTTAACAATTTCAAGAACCAGAGATGAAGCCAGACCGCCTTCTAAGCTTAATTCTTAAATGACCGTCTAAATCAGGAAAGACTTTATGGGCAAGAAAAATGAGAAAAGAACGTGAAAGTCTGGCCATATTTATAATAGTGGTGAGAATAGTGATTTTCAAACTTTACTGGATATACTATAAGTGAGAAGAATGAGAAAAGAGAAGAGATACCTATAAAGAACCCTGAAAGGGTATAGTTGTCTTTAGGGGCAAAACCTAATATAATATTATAAGTTTTGCCCTTGCGCGCCGTTAGGCGCGCCATGTGTCCCGACAACCCATGTGGATGACGTCATAAAGTAAGTGGGCCGTACATAATACAGGTTATGTTGCCGGATAATATATCCCACTTATACATAGTGGAGGACAGGTGGCACCGACAAGATTTAAAAGTAAATAGTAAAAAGTACACTACAGTGTAAAGTGGGGAATCTTCCCCCAATCTTTATTTTGAATTTGAAATTTGAATCCGATGTAACATGGACTATTATATCCCGCCATATAAAAATATTAAATAATAAATTAAATAATTATAAAAAATAAATAAAATAAATTTAAAATATTCATCTGGGAAGTACAATAATTATATCCCCCACTTATAGGTAAAAAACTTTCAATGGAAATTTCATATCATTAATAGTAAAAGAATTTGAAAAGATTGAAAATATTCTCCTTGAAGAGGAATAATTCCTATCTAGGAATCTTTTCTTTTCTCAAGTGGTATTTCTGATATAGATGACATCTAATATTGTATATTTTTCACTATTAACCATGTGATTCTGTAGTTAAAATAAAAAGAATATATTGCTTTAATAAAGCAAATATTATAGATGTGACCTAAATTTTAAAAATAATTTTCAATTGACGTGACTCCTTAATAGTAGATTTTGATCACTATAAATAGAGTCTTGTAGATTGTCATTGTCCCATAACCATGGATCCTCGATTTGGAGAGATTTTTCCACATCTGCCTACTGACCTCTGTTGTGAAATAAAAAAAAATTATTTCCAACATTATGTGGAGTCTTCCCACGAATACTTCTTTTTTCGTAAGGAAGAAATGCTGGGAGAAATTGTTCGAGGTGATGCACGTGGAATGTACACGTGGGCATTGAAATGGGATGCCCATCGTCTTGGAGTCTTCTTTCGTCGCCTGTTGGAGAAAGGAGACAGTGAGTGCGTGGTGCTAAAAGAGGAGCTTCCTCATAGGGTAATGGAGGACATTGCCTTCGCTGCAGATAATTACCTACGTGATGATGGAAGGTACTATGCAGACTCAGTCCATGACTGCATGGCGGTCGTACGAGATAATATCTGTCGATGAGTTTTCTCAGCCTATGACATAGTCATTCTCCGAGAAGAATGCATCGTGCAGTTAACCACGGAGATGCTGTACGTGAGTGATGTCGTGGTTGGTCCACGAGGGATATTTGGAGTCCCACAGAAAGAACCCAATGTATCAATAATCCACTAAATAAATGCAATGAATTTTCTTTCTGTTCTCATCTTAGTATATTATTTTACTCCACCGTCGCATGATAACATTAACACCCTATACCCATTGATTTCCATCCATCGTCTTAGAGTCTTATTCCGTCGCCTGTTGGAGAGAGATGATTGTGAGCGCGTGGTGCTAAAAGGGGAGCTGCCCAATCGGTTATTGGAGGACATTGCCTTTGTTGCAGATAATTACCGACATGATAATGGAGGGTACTATGCAGACTCAGTACATGATTGTATGGTGGTCGTACGAAATGCTATCCATCGAGGAGTCTTCTCAGCCTATGACATAGTCATCGTCCAGAAGAATGCATCGTGCAGTTAACCACGGAGATGCTATATGTGAGTGATGTCGTGGTTGGTCCACGAGGGATATTTGGGGTCCCACAAAAAGAACCAAATGTATCAATGATCCACTAAATAAATGCAATAAATTTCTTTTCCATTCTCATCCTAGTATATTATTTTACTCTACCGTCGCATGATAACATTAACACCCCATACCCACTGATTTCCATTCAACATTCCCTATTCTATCATGTGTATCCCAACCCCAATGGGTTGGTCAGAGTAAACATCAACCACATTTAATAACTTAAATGTTTAGAAAAAAAAGAAAAATATTTAACATATTACTTTATGCCTCGCAGAGTTTCATCCCTTAGAGGGTTTAACAGGAAAAAATCTCTGAAGAATGTTAAATGGGTATGGGGTGTTAATGTTATCATCCGACGGTGGAGTAAAATAATATACTAAGATGAGAACAGAAAGGAAATTTATTGCATTTATTTAGTGGATCATTGATACATTAGGTTCTTTCTGTAGGACCCCAAATATCCCTCGTGGACCAACCACGACATCACTCACGTACAGCATCTCTGTGGTTAACTGCACGATGGATTCTTCTGGGAGAATAACTATGTCATAGGCTGAGAAGACTCGTCGATGGATAGCATCTCGTACGACCGCCATGCAATCATGGACTGAGTCTGCATAGTACCCTCCATCATCACATGGGTAATTATCTGCAGCGAAGGCAATGTCCTCCATTACCCTATGGGGCAGCTCCCCTTTTAGCACCACGTGCTCACAGTCTTCTCTCTCCAACAGGCGACGGAAGAAGACTCCAAGACGATGGGCATCCCCAAGAGTTCCTTTTTACATGGTAAAAATTTAAAGGGTAAATCATGGTTGAACCCAAATTTTCATTGAGCTTCCTACGTACCCCACTGCAAGGGATAAGATTGGTCGTAGTTCGTGAGGCAATGCATTTGATGCAAATAGACTAATCATGATGCATGACAGATGCAAAACATGGTACCGGCCAGTACAAAGTATGATGCAAAACATAGGAACTTCAAAAGGTCAAGTCAGGACCTGAAGACGTAATCAACAATCCAAAGCTTTAAGAACTCCACTGGAGGTGCCTGGGAAGCATGGCTTAGAGTGCCTAGAACACAAGGGCTTAACAAACCTAAGAATCATTTCACGAACTTAGGATCTAGACAATACTTCTTATATGGCTAGGACTTGAAAGAGAGGGATGCTTAGTCCTCCAGGGCTTGGAAAAACTTAAAGATCGTCTTATGAACTTAGGACTTAGACAATGCTTCACATATGACTAGGGCTTGAAAGAGAGGGATGCTTAGTCCTCTAGGGCTTGGAAAAACATAAAGATTGCCTCATGAACTTAGAACCTAAACAATACTTCGCATATGAATAGGATTTTAGAAGAGAATGATGCTTAATCCTCTAGGGCTTGGGAAAATCTAAAAATCGTCTTGCGAATTTAGGACCTAGACAACACTTTGCATATGAGTAGGGTTTAAAAAAGAGGGTTGCCTAGTTCTTTAGGGCTTGGAAAAACTTAAGAATCGTCTCACGAACTTAAGACCTAGATAATGCTTTGCATATGGTTAGCTTTTTAGAGTAGAGGAATGCCTAGTCCTTTAAGACTCTGGAAAAACCTAAAGATCGTCTTACGAACTTAGGACCTAGACAATACTTCACATATACTAGGGCTTGAAAGAGAGGGATGCCTAGTCCTCTAGGACTTGGAAAAACCTAAGGATCGTTTCACGAACTTAAGACCTAGATAATGCTTCACATATGAGCAGGGCTTAAAAGAGAGGGATCCTAGTCCTCTAGGGTTTGGGAAAACCTAAGGATCGTCTCAAGAACTTAAAACCAGACAATGCTTCGCATATGAATAGGATTTTAGAAGAGAGGGATGCCTAGTCCTCTAGGACTTAGAAAAACCTAAGAATCGTCCTGCGAACTTAGGATCTAGAAAATGCTTCGCATATGATTAGGGTTTGAAAGAGAGGGTTACCTAGTCCTCTAGGGTTTGGGAAAACCTAAGAATCGTCTCACAAAATTAGGACCTAGATAATGTTTCGCATATGCCTACGATTTTTAGAATAGAGGGATGCCTAGTCCTTTAGGGCTTTCAAAAACCTAAGGATCGTCTCACGAACTTAGGACCTAGATAATGCTTCACATATGAGTAGGGTTTTAGAAGAGGGGAATGCCTAGTCCTCTAGGGCTTAGAAAAACCTAAGAATCGTCTCATGAACTTAGAACCTAGACAACGCTTTGCATATGACTAGGGTTTGAAAGAGAGGGTTGTCTAGTCCTCTAGGGCTTGAAAAAACTTAAAAATCGTCTCACGAATTTAGGACTAAGACAATGCTTCGCATATGACTAGGATTTTTAGAATAGAGGGATGCCTAGTCCTCTAGGGCTTTGGAAAAACCTAAGGCTCATCTCACAAACATAGGACCTAGACAATACTTTTGCATATGAATAGGGTTTTTAGAAGAGATGGATTCCTAGTTCTCTAGGGCTTGAAAACACCTTAGGATTATCTCGCAAACTTAGGACCTAGACAATGCTTCGCATATGAATAGAGTTTTAGAAGAGAGGGATGCCTAGTCCTCTAGGGCTTGAAAAAACCTAAGGATCATCTCATGATTTTAAGACCTAGACAATGTTTCGCATATGAATAGGGTTTTAGAAGAGAGGGAAAGAGGACTCGGTGTTAGTGACGACCCTTGCTGCTTCCTTATTCTTTTCTTTTCTCTTTTATTTCTTGTACATGGTGGTCTGCATGCCTATTTCGTTGCTTGGGCCTTCGTGCTCGCTGATACGCTTGATGCACTATACATGTATACATTATTGTTTAGATCAGGCTTTTGTGCCTTTAGATTACATTATGTTCATTGTGGATACTTGTCTTTTTTTTATACATATGAAAATATGTTTTCAATCACTTGAATATTTTATTATGCATGATGTATGTTTGTGAGTTGAATACTTGCCCTGCGAGCCCGTTTTTATGAGTTGCATACAAGTTCTTGGCAAAGATACTAGTAAAAAAGGAAAGTGCTTGTCAAAAATTTTCTGCAAAAAAAGGTTGCAACTATAAGGAATAATCTCACGGCCATGATATTTGAAAGTTGCGGCCTAAAAGATTGGAGTTCATGGCCGTGATGTTTGATGGCGAAGTTTTTTGGTGGGAAAATCAAGGCTGATTCTATGGTCTCCCCTTTTTGGCTCTATAAAGGGGGCAACTGTAACAGACCCTACTACTCTGCATATCTTTGCACTTTTCTTGCTTTCTTCATGGCTCACTCTTATAACAATTCCTTGTTGGCTTGGATGAGCGACTTTTCTTCGGTTGAGCGTAAAAACTTTCTCAACTTTGGTTTAGATGCATTATTCTCCTTGTGAACGATGATGATTGATTGGCATCTTCTACGAGGAGCAACCCAGCTGTAGGACCCTGAGGTACATGTATTTCATTTGAAATAAGAGGAGCTATGTCCGATAGTGGAGGACTTCTTTGCCATTCTCGAAATTTTAGGCCGAGAGGAGGTCATAGTTCCCACCCCTTTCAGACGCAAGGCTTCTCTCATTATCCATGAAGAGTCCCTTGATGTGGCCAGGATCATAGACCGCTTCGGGGCTCGGGGGTCTCTTGGCGACTTCTCTTTCTAGCTTCAGCGTCGTTATGCCCTTTGCATCTATTTTCCAGCTTGCTTCCTCTTGGGTCCTTCGGATGGGCATGTAACGACCTGGTTCGGACCCTAGTTGTAATAACCTAGTTGATAATAACTCATGTAAAAATTCAGTCCAAACCCTAAGCATTAGTGATGGAGAGCCCACGAAGCCATAAAATACAGAAGAGGTTTGAAACCCTAACTCAACTTGAGAAAAAAACCCCAAGTTCGATCCAAAAATCTTAAAAAGGTCCAAAACTCAAACAACAAAACCTTAACACTCGGAGAATCTCTCAACATTCTAAATCAAGTAATTATCATGAAATAATGAATTAGAAACCAAAAATGCTCACAAGTAGGGTAAAATGACTATTTTGTCCATAGTACAACAAAAGACTTACAAACCCAAATTATGATACGTGAACACCCTAAATCAAGGATTTAAAGACCATTAAGTAGCAAAAGACAAAATAAAATTAAAATAAAAAAAATACCTCTTAGTGGCCGACCACCTTGGAAGTTGTGCCAAAACGTAGCATTTTGCTTTCTTTTAAGCTTAAAAGATGAGACAGGTATTAAATCAAGTATTATGATGATTCAACACTTGTTGAAAAAGTAATATATATAATAATATGGTATTATAGATTAACAAAAGTAACTAAATCATTATTGAAGTTCATACACAATAAAATAAGTCAAAAAGCCATATATTGTTAAACTAGCTTAATTTGACTTAAAAGTCTATTACGATTTAATCAATTGTTATGAAAACTATGATAATCCATGAGAATACTAAATTTATCATAAACATACTAAAATAATAATTTTCAGTAGAGAAAGACACCAAAAAGATACACCAAAATAACTTTTAAAATATTTTTTGTATAAAAGGACACACAAACCAATACAAAACCCCATGATTAATTGAGATCAGAATTTTTTATCTCCCCAAACTGACCCTAGCTATATTCCCTCCACCAAATCTGATTTGTCCCCTCAAATCTTGTACCATGTCAAGTCAACCCATGTGAAGAAAGAAGAAAAGGACCAAAAATGAAATGATTTTGTTCCCTTTATGTTCCCTAGCTTTTTCCTATATAAACCAAGCCAAACACCCCTTTATCCTCTACACATTTTCGGTCAAGAGAGGGGAGGGACTAGACCTTCATAGTTCTTGAGTGTTCATATAAGTTTGATGGAGAAAAAGAAGGAGAAAAAATGAGAAGAAGAAGGAATCAATGAAGTTTTTCTAAAACTATGTCCTAATCCACCATCCACCTTCATTCGATCTTATAAACAAGTAAGTAAAATCTCTAAATCATATGTCTAATATCACTCAAAACATCTCTCAACTCATCTCTTTAAACACTTTAAAAATCGAGAACCGAAAACAAATCGAAAAGGCATCGTAGTTGAGAAATAGGGGCTGTTGTGTTCTTGAATGATATGAATTGTGTTTGTGTGTTGTTATTTTTGAGTTTGATGACTTAAAAGTGATCTGGAACCTTGATATTCATGTTTAAAACATAAACATGCAAAGAAATGGGATAAAACCTTGACATATCATAAGTAGGAGACTTGAGCGTATAAGGACTTATTTTTTAGAATCTTAATGTTTCTGCCCTAAATTTTAGAACTCCATAACTCAATGTAAAAAATTGATCTAAGCATGTTATTTATGTCTAGATTTAGGTTTTTGTGTTATCTTTCATCCAAAGTTGGTTTCAACTCATTTGCGTAGGTATAACTTGAGATATTGCAATTTTACCAAAGTGTGTTATTTTTCGACCAGTCAACAATACCGACCTAAAAACCTTAGTTTACAATGAGATCCGAGCTTTGGTCAAAATATAAAAGTTGTAAATAATATATATATCTAGCTACCCACCAAAACGGAGCACAAAATATTAAGCGTTGATAAGTCAAAACCCTTTTGAAACTCTTTATTATGTTTCATCACTCAAAGGACACTTCTGTCACATATTTTTGTGTAGCCCAAAACTCTTATTTTTAGTAACCTACTCTAAAAGTGGTCTGCATGAACATTGTAGATAACATATTTAAATACTCTCTTTCCAGAAATCAGACCTAGATAGCTCGAGAAGGCCCCTCAAAACCATTTTAAACTCACTGTTCAAAGCCAGCTTTGCTGAGTTTTGGTGGTTGGCAGAACCCATTTTATAAAATGGACAAAATCTTTAACATGTTCCAAATAACTATTCTTATCACTAAACATGAAACTTTTAGGGGACATGTTGAGCTAGAATATATCCAAAATTGGGCTCATTTCAAATTAATTTGGTACCCCAAGACCGAGACCAACAGAGGCATATTTTTGGTAAAATTTTGATGAAAGTGTTGAACCGTATTCGTTTAGGATGTTTTATTCACCCATTTGCCTTGGATTTTGGCTTTAGTAATAAATATAAGAGTTGTAGAAATTATTTTTTATCTAAACAGCGTTTAAAAATCATAACTTGATTCTAAATCTAGATGCCCCAAAACCTTGTTGACTTTTTTAATTTAATACTCGAACTTGGCCTTTAAGGTTGCTATGTGTATGTTTGAGTACCTTTTGTCGTGAGATCCTAGTTTGTGTTTTGATTGACTTGAATTAGTTGATTAGTATTTTTAGGTGAATGTATGATGATTAGAACTCATGCCATCAAGTTTGAATTGTATTTGAGAATTGAACTTTGCCATGCTAGTTAATGCCACACGATAGATAGTAGCATTTGAGAACAATATTACACATTATGAACATTGTCACTTGCATCCTGGCATATTGGAGTCCATCTATGTAAATCGTTGTTATGATGGGTTGTGTTGAATTGTTTTTCTTGGTTCTAAACCTAGGGTATCCATGATTTCCATTTTTCTAAAATATTTTGGGATATATTTCCTTTGTACGCCCTGGGTGCATTCCCGATGTTACAGATTTGGTTTATACACCCTGGGTGCGTCCCCGGTGTTTGAAATGATTTATTATGGAGATTGTTAGGCACCATGGGTTCATCGCTAGCACTCTAATTTTGATGATTTAGAATTTGGGTTGATGCCAAATTAGCAACCTGGTCCTTAATGTGGGATTATTTGCGCATTATTACTTTAATTATTTTGGTTAGCCGGAGGATAAGGATGGATGTTAATGGCCTGCCCCCACGCCATTGCCATTGAGTAATACAGCTATGGCATGAAGCCCGACGAAACATTTATTATTCGCAACGAGGTGAGGATAGGTTTAGTGATCAAGTTTTCATAAAGTCTACTCTGGTAGTTCTCGGTGTGGAATTCTTGTTATGATTCTAGGAGTATGTCGGGTTGGGCATCTACATTGCATACATGGAATCTCATACTCGCATGTTTATTAACTTATCTGCTACTCTGTTATAAACTTGTCTGTCTCCTTTACTTTAATGGTGTTTAAGTGTTACTTGGCATGCGTTGTGGTAAAATTTGTGTCGTGAGATTAGTTAGAAGGTTAGAGTGTTTTTCTACTTGGCTTTGGCTTATGGCATTCGTGCCACAAGTGAGGAGGAGTTCTTGGAGGAAGTTGCCCCAGAGGAAGAAGAAGGATTCGAGGAACATGGTGAGTGTCAGGAGCATGTGGACCCCGCTGATCGTTCTGAGGATTCGATACCTCTGTTTTTGTTCTTTTGTTTCAGTTTCCCTGCAACTTTTGTAATATTTGAATACTCTTGGTGAAACTATAATCGTTATGTACTTTTAATCAGTTCAGAACTTCTTTATAATGTAATAATTAATGTATGTAAATATGAATGATTAGTTCAGAACTCCTTCATATTTATGAATGTCTCGACGTGCCTGGAGGACATGGCGTTATAGTTGGTATCAAAGCCCAGGTTTAGTAAACTTTTAGGTCTTGGATTATAGAAAATCATGTGTTATGTTGCGTTGGAACTCTATAGCAGGCGTTGTATTAATTATTATTATCATATATACATTATAAGAACTAAAATTTGCTGCGTCTAAGTCTTATGGCGAATTGTGTTAGGATGTTACTAGGATTAGAAGCAGTAGGGAATCTATATGCGAAGGACGGGTAAGAGCATCGAGATCGAAGATCGGAGATTCATGCAATGAGTTCTCTTATTTTAAGGGGGGTAGATAGGAGTACATACCAGGAGAAGTTTTAAATATCACCTTTAGAGACACCGTTAGAAACCCGCAACTTCATCCTTTTAAGTTTCATACTCGTTTATCCCAAGCCATTGTATCAATTTTTATACTCGGTTAAAATTCTTTGCTCATTCTTCCTTCTCATAACACCAGTTTCGAATATTTGACATTGGTGAAATATTTTGCCCTCATTCAATTCTCTCGATCTTGATACCACAACTTTGTGTAGTAATTTTGTGAATTCTTTGTTTACTCTTGAAATCCCAACCTGGGGAGTCAACTTGGATGCTTGGATTGAAGTACGTTAGGCCGATATAATTTCAAGATAAATATCTAGTTTGGCTACCCATTGCTTAAACATATCTTTTGTCAAGGTCTAATGTTGCACAGATTGGCCCCGAGAACATCCCCTTTATAATCTTCATTAGTTGTTCATCTCTTATGTCCAATGCATTTGATCCTCAACTGACCTATCAATTTGGGTCAACAATGATTGCCTTTGCCTTGATCCCTTGTCCTAATCCAATATATCTTTGAGCCACCTGGGTTCAACCCTAAGATGTTCAAACCCTGCGCATGTTTTTCCCTGTCGACCTTCAAAACCTTGACCCGTAGATCCATAAGTAACAACGATCGTCAGGATATTGCGTTATTAGGCCTTAGCGCTTTCATGGGAAACTGAGACAATGCACGAAAACCTCCTAACACCTCTTCAAAGTGTAAAACAGATTTCTTCTTGATGTCACGGCTTAGAATATATGTCAACGCCCGCGTTTAACAAAGTTTTGAAAATCAAGACTCCCGTTTGCAAAAATGGTTAAGGGCGGGCTTATTCAACTAACTATATCTTTTCAAAGGTCTCGACAAATAGAATTATGCCATCAGTAATCTAAGTTAGAAACGACAGCTTCACACCAAAGGCTTTGCGATACCACCATATAGAAAAATTCAAACTTACTCATACTAGTTCATTGTTGACCCACCTATTTTGACAAACCAGAAAGCACAAGATTCATACCGATAGTAAAAAAGTGAAAGACGAGAAATAACCTCAAATTTATGATAACCTTAGTACGCTAACAAAAAAAGTACATTTATATACATCAATGTTCACGCTGGCCCTTCCCACCAAGATGTTAGAATTCGGGTTTTGCCATCACTATCTAAGAACGAAGAATCTTGACCACGATGATGAATGCTTGGAGCCAAATGACAAATTAACCACCGAGTCACAATGGATCACATGACTAGAAATTACCATAACCATACCTTTTATCATGTTTGTTTTACCCTAAGATGACTAACTATCGAAGAAAAACGAACCAGTTGTTAGAAGAGATATTCAAACCCAACGTACCAGCACATTAAGAACAAACGGTAGAGGCCAAGAGGAACAGAACAACCTTTAGACTAGAGAGAAAATAGAAACATATGACTACAGACTTTGTCACCAGGACTATCAAGATCGCCTAAAAAACTAATAACATTCAGGTTACAGTGGATCGTTTTACTAAGACTGCTCGTTTTCTATCAATAGACCTCGCGACACATTAGTGATTGCAAGTAAAAAGTACATTCGTGAGATTTTGCACCAACATGAGTTCTCTTCTATGCTCAACCGAAACCCGCATCTCACCTTTAGATTGAAAGACGATCTGAACACGTGATTCCAAACCGTCAAGGGCATGATAAGAGTATGCATAAGGGAGATTGAAGAAAATTCTTACCTTTGGTCAAAATCCTCTTACAACAATAGCTCCCAAGCCAACTTTTGCAACTATATGAAGTTTTGTGTAGAAGCAATGCTGCGAGTTGTCAATGTGCGAAATAGAAATCGAAGGGACTGATTAGTAGGAGCAAATCCTTACTAGCCAATAAAGAGAGACCCAGAGTCCAGTACATGAATTCAAATAGAACCCAGAATAGTAGCCATGTGTTAATAACCTGCAGTAAGAACGATAGAATCTCATCGAATAGGACTTTTTCATGCTAATAAACATGTTGTGTGTCATACCTTCACCTTATAAGTAGAACCAACCGTATCGGACAATTCAATGACTCTTTTTTTATTTTTCTTTTCTCTTTCTTAAAGATGGCAGGACAAGAACAAAACCATAGGTGCTCAGTAAAAGTAAGTGGGACTGGGGATAAAGTGAACGCCCTGAGCCTAACGCAAATCTTGCAAGACCTACTAGTCAATTTGGATCGATCACAGAGGAAGGAACCCAGGATGGGATCATGGTACTTATCGGACCTAAGGGTACAGGATATCCCAGCACCTGAGAATAACGATTTTTTCCAAACAACTAAGTTTTGGATTAAGGCAACAAAACAGCAACGAATAACAGTAAGAGATTGTTATAAGCTCAACTAACCTAGGCATAAGATGGCTCATTGCCCGCTAAAAAGTGGATAGGACAATCAAGGAGGACCACTAAGAAACAACAAGAAGTTCAAGCGCCTAGAACCTTACCCTCAAGATGGCAGAAGGGAACAACTAGAAAAAAGGCGCCAAAATTAGTAATCTGCTATCACTGCCGGAAGTTAGGACATAAAAGGTCTAAATGTTCAATACGAGAAGGATTAAACTACAATAATTGTTAGTAGGGACAAGGCTATAAAGATCAAACAAGTCTATTGCAGAAAAAAATGAGTGATTTGAAAAAGGTAGTGCAACATGGCCAACCAGAGAGCAATAAATGGAGTGTTCGCCCCTCATAGGAGAAAAAGGACCATGCGTTGATGATTGGAGGTACGCGGTATTCGCAAATCCTAAGTTATACGTTAATTAAACTTGTTGCATCATCCCAGAAAAGGAAACACTTGAAGGATAAAAGCTTTTAGGTTAACACTAGTTAATCAACTCCTATGCCACATATATGCGATGTGATATTTAAAATTTGGGTGGTAATCTGTCTAAGGTGTTAGTAAAACAAAACAACCTTTACTCACAGTGCTAAGCATATAAGCCCAATCCTGTCCACACCCTCAATACAGAACGACTCAAGTAAATAAGGACACAACTTCGAAGAGAAGTGATGCTAGTAAACCATCCCCAATCTTTCACATGATGAAGTACATGACAAAATTTCGGAGACAAAATTTGTTTAAGGGGGGTAGTTTGTAATGACCCGGTTAGGACCATTGTTGTAACAACTTAGTTGATAATAATCTGTATAAAGACTCAGCCCAAACCCTAAGCATTAATGACGGATAGCTCACAAGGCCATAGAGCATGAAAGAGATTCGAAATCTTAACTCAACTCGAGAAAAAAATCCCAAGTTCGATCCAAAAACCTAAAAAAGGTCCAAAATTCAAGCAACAAAACCTTAACACTCGGAGAATCTCTTAACATTCTAAATCAAGTAGTTATTATGAAATAATGAATTAGAAACTAAAAATCCTCATAAGTAGGGTAAAATGACTATTTTACCGCTAGTACAGTAAAAAATTTTAAAAATTTAAATTGTGACACATGGACACTCTAAATTAAGGATTTAAGTACCATTAAGTATAAAAAGACAAAATAACATAAAAAATGACAAAACACCCCTTAGTGGCCGACCACCTCAGAAGTTGTGCCAAAAAGTAGCTTTTTGCTTTTTTTAAGCTTAAAAAGATGAGAAATATATTAAATCAAGTATTATGATGATCTAACACTTGTTGAACAAGTAATATACATAATAATATGGCATTATAGATTAAAAAGAGTAAACAAATCATTATTCAAGTTCATACACAATAAAATAAGTTAAAAATTATATATTGTCAAACTAGCTTAATTTGACTTAAAAGACTACATCGATTTAATCAATTACTATAAAAACTATGATAATTCATGAAAATACTAAATTTATCATAAACATACTAAAACAATAAGTTTCAATAGAAAAAAACACCAAAAAGATATACCAAATTAACTTTTAAAGTATTTTTTTGCACAAAAGGGCACACAAACTAATGCAAAATCCCATGATTGATTGAGATCAAATTTTTTATCTCTCAAAATTGACCCTAACTATATTCCCTCTACCAAATTTGATTTGTGCCCTCAAATCTTGCATCATATCAAGTCATCCCATATGAACATACAAGAAAAGGACCAAAAATGAAATGATTTTGTTTCCTAGTTTTTTCCTACATAAACCAAGCCAAACATCCCTTTCTCCTCTACACATTTTCGGTCAAGAGAGGTGAGGGACCAGACCTTTATAGTTCTTGAGTATTCATATAAGTTTGAGGGACAAAAAGAATGAGAAAAAAGGAGAAAAAGAAGGAATCAATGAAGTTTTCCTAAAACTAAGTCTTAATCCACCATCCACCCTCATTCGATCTTTTAAATAAGTAAGTAAAACCTTTAAACTTAATGTATAATATCACTCAAAATATCCCTCAACTCATCTTTTTAAACACTTTAAAAATCGAGAATCGAAAAAAAATCAAAAAAGCGTCGTAGTTGAGAAATAGGGGCTGTTGTGCTCTTGAATGATATGAAATATGTTTGTGTGCTGTTATTTTTGAGTTTGATAACTTAAAAGTGATCTGAAATCTTGATATTTATGTCTAAAATATAAACATGTAAAGAAATAGGACAAAACATTGACATATCATAAGTAGGAGACTTAACCATATAAGAACTTGATTTTTGAGAACTTTGATGTTTTTGCCCTAAACTTCGAAACTCCATAACTCAATGTAGAAAATTCATCTAAGTATACTCTTTATGTCTAGATTTAGATTTTTGTGTTATCAAAAGATTAGAAACCTACTAAATACAAAATTAAGAAAAATAAATTTAGTTTATAAGATTATTTTAGGTAAATTTTAATTTTTTTTAATTGTTTTATCTTTCTATAGAACTTTTAAATTTTATTAATTTTTCTTTGATAAGAGAAATTAAAAAGATAAGATTTTAATTAATGAAATAAAAATATTTAAAATAAATAAATAACATAAAATAAATCATGACCATTATTAAACATTCATAAAACTGCACAAATACATCGATTTATTTTTGATCATTTTTTTTACGATGTAAAAAATTATTTTGAATAACTACTTTTTAGTGTCTATTAACTTACGACCGTAAATTACCATCCCGAATGATTTTTTTTTTTGCGTCCAACTTTTGACGACTATAAAAGTTGTCTCAAAATAATTACTTTTTGCAACCAATTTCTTGCGTCGGCAAATAAGCCATTGCAAATAATCTATTTTTACTACCATTTTGTTACGACGGGAATCAACAACTGTCTCAAATAAACTATTATTACGACTATTTTTTTGCGACGGCATAAAACCGTCTTAAATGGTTACTTTTTGAAACCACGTTTTGCGATGGTCAAAAATCGTCCAAAATATCTTATTTTTTGAGACGGCAAATTTTGACGATCGCAAAAGATACTATTTGAGACGGCAAAAGCCACCGACACAAAAAGTCTAGACACAAAAAATATTTTTTCTTGCAGTTATTTGACATAGCTACTTCTTCGCTTATTATTGCATTTGTCGATGAATTCTAGTCAGTTAGTCACAACAAGATTGCCGAAAAGCACGTACGAGTAAACAAACTTTTTCTTCACAATATTTCCACAAATCTTTTGGCTAAGTGATTTTTAGCAATTATAAACAACAAAAATTTCATTTCATTTGTTTTTCTTCAACTACAACAAATATCGTCTCCAATAGTTAACATTCTCTGGCATATCTACTTCGTCGTTCATGGTTGCGTTGGTCAATAAATTCTGGTTAGTCAATTACAACAAGACGCCCAAAACCACTTACCACTAGTTGTTACAAACACGTTTTGTGTGCATAAAAAATAATTGAAAACGCACAAAAAATGTGCATAAACAGATCCAATGGATAAAAAACAAAATTTTGTAGGCAAACCAAACTTTAAACTTTAACGAGATTTTGTAATAATGCTAAAAAAAAATTAAAAAAAAAAAAAAAAAAAACCTGCTCAAATTTCGCCCTTCCATTAGCGTCGTCTTTATTGGATTCATTTTATTTCATTGATTTTTTTTATTTGTTGTGATGAGGTAAATATAGAAAGTATAGAAAGTATGATCGTTCGGACTAAGTTGAAAAAATATCACTAAAAACGAAAAAACACCAAAAACCCATTAAGTCGCTATTTTCGTGTTTTGAATTTTGAATTTTTAAAAATTTTTAATTTCTCATGAGAAGAAAAATCTCAGAATTATACTAGTTTGGATTAATTCTGAAAAAAAAATTAATAAAAACATAAACAAAAAATCATATAAAAAAATGCTAGACCAGAGGCATGTCCCATTTATGTTGCAAAAATATATTCTAGTAAGGTTGGTAGTTTAGGCTCAAACAATAGGCCTCTCATGTGTGTTTGGCCCAAGGTGTCAAAAGGCTTGGGCCTTGTTTCTCAGCAAGCAATGGGTTCTAATGCTGAATCACTTTGGAGACAATGATTTTCTCTAAATTAAAATGGTTCAAAACCCAAAGACATATTTTTAATAATTTTCATTTTTTAAGGTGTCGAGGAAATACGAATATAAATATAAAGTATGAATATAATATGACACGAATACAATGATATAAC
>JAOTRH010439962.1:0-33175 GCA_034768845.1 Heliamphora exappendiculata
TGATTAATTTAATTTATTTTTTTTTGTATTTTGTCTCAAAAATTAAAAACGAACATATATATATATATATATATATATATATATATATGATAAACTGATGTTAAAGGTTGTTGCATTCATTAAATTTAGGAAAAATTATTGTGTACTTTTAGAGTATCACGGAGCATTATTTATATGGTGCTCCTAATAAATAAAAATATATGGGCAGATCATATTTAACCTCTACTTACTCATCAATACTCATCAATAGAGGTGCCTATAAGTCAGGTTGAGTTGGATTGGCCTCTAATTCATCACCCACCTATATGTGTATGGTTTTAATTTTGTCACTTGGAATTAATTAATGAGTTTAGCGGTTTTGGATCCATAAATTTAACAGATTCATTGGTGGGTATAGTTTGGTTGGGCGGTTTAAACTTGCCTATTTTAGATTTCTATTGTTGAGCTAGTTCTATTTCTAGCAAATTATAATAGATTTTTTTTAATTAAAAATTTTATTTTTAATAAATTTAAAACTCAAAAGGTCATGAATTTATCCATTAGTCACACATAAACCTAAATTAGATAGTTTTCACATAAAAATATTAAAGTAATAAACAACTAAATGTTATAAAAAATATAAAGTTTTATAAAATTAAATATTTGTTGGCTGCGTTGGATTCGATGGATGGCTACACGTAAGACCTGTAACCCGACCACCACTCAAGAAAAAAAATTTGAGAAACCCATAAGCAGACCACATAATGAGTAAAACCTGAGTAAAACTATTTATTGTCATATTGGTCAAATTGGTTTGAATGGTTTGAACGGTTTTGTTCAATTTATGGACACCCTTACCCATCAAGAGTGGGCAACATTGTGTCACAAAAGAAAAAATTATTACATACTCCTGTAATATTATGTAGTCAATGTTATGTAATATTTTTGACAAATAAATGATCGTAACCTACACAATGTGGGTCACCTATTATCTCTTAACCACTTAACAAAAATAAATTATCATGTCTTTATCATAAAATTTGTTGCTGTTATATTAAATGGAAGTACTATGTAAATTTACCACATAGTATTCCGAAAACACCTAATAATTACTCCACACAAAATATTTTTTGTTATATAATTTATTAAAAAAAATTATATAAATAATGTTATATAGTGCTCCAATAGTACCATATAATTAATAAAAAAAAAATACAGAAAAACACAAACTCATGTAATAAAGAACTTTTTGTGTCAGGCGTGTAGTTTTCTGATTCTTTTAAATGGGACTCTTACCTGTTAACTTTGAATGCAAGGCGTACCAAATGAGAAAGTATTATATAGGTTGACGGTGTGTCTACTTAATATATTTTTATTTAATGTGAGGCTATGTTAATATATTATCATTATTATTTTATTTAGAATTAATTTTTATAATTACAAATATATGTTGTGCATGTATTAGATGAGCACATCACATTAATAATGTGATGTTCTTTATTCACCAAATAACTTTTTGTACTAAACACTTTTTCAAATAGGTCCGTTTGGGCTAAACTTTTCATAAATTTTGTTTTTTTTTATTTTTTTATTTTTTAACTAAATTATTTTATTTTTTCAAATTGTCTCGGTGAGATAAACTAGAAAAGTAAAAAAAAAATTTATCGAAAGATTAAAAAAATTCACTCAAGACCAAAGTAAACAACATAAAATTTAGTTTATTGGCTAATTTTAGCGTATTTTTATCTTTTCTGAATTTCTTTTATATTTTGAATTTTTTAATACTTTTTCAGCACATTTTGATAGAAAATGTCGAAAAGTATAATAAGTTGACTAAATAATGAAAATTTTTACTAAAAACAAAAATATGTCAAATAAAATATTATTCTAAATGGGCCCTAATTTATTCTTTATTTTAATTTATTTTATTTTTTCTATTATAATACATTAAAAACTGTTAAATTATATTTTGAGTTTTTTATTATTTTTAAATTTGTACAAAATTGAATGACTTTCAATGTATTAAAACATTGAGAGAAACAAAAATTTTATATAGAGGACCTCCAATTTAAAAAAACTTTAGGGCTTAGAAAATTTTAGGGACAACCTTGTATAATTTAAAAATACTTATACGTAGACTTTGATTGGGAATTGGGATAATTGCTTATTCATTTTTTTTCGTTTTTAATAATTTTTTTTAATTATTTAATCAAACTATAATATTTTTCTTAAGTCTCTTCTCGAGATAAATCAAACAAGAGTTGTTTTTCAACAACATATGAAAAAAATTCACAAAAAATAAAAACAAGCTAAAATAAGTTAATAAAGTAAATTTTATATAATTTATTTTCATTTTTAGTAAACTTTTGTCATCTTTCAATTAATTTTTTTACTTTTTCAGTTTCTTTTATCAAGATGATTCAAAAAAATAAATATTTAAAAAAGTTAAAAGAAACAAACAATAAAATTCTAAAATTTATCCCAAACAGTACGCTAAGGCACTATTTTGGGAATAGCTTTTTTGTGGTTTTTCTTGTAGATTTTTCTTTTCGTCTTTTCTAGTTTTTTTTTTTTAATTGATCTAAATTTTTATTTTTTTAATTTGTCATGGTTAACCAAATCAAAAACTATAACCATTTTGACTAAAATTAAAAAACAATTTACTAAAAAAATTACGAAAACTTTGAAGTGACTTCTTTCGTAGATTCAAAAAGGAATTTTTTTTCCTGGAAACTTTGGAGGGGTCCTCTCAGCTTGACCCCTTTATAGGAAGTAATTTTAACACTTCATGAATTATATATAAATGGACGGTCACGATCACTCTGTGGTCGGATTCATGTAATAAGTTTTCCTCTGTAAGACCATTTATGGTGACACAGACACATAATTTCTTTCTTCACTTTGTGAATGGGTGAATAAATAGTACTCTTTCAACTTGACCTTTTTTTTGCTAAGATCTTTGTAACATGGGCTACATTTGTTTCAACTTAATTTTTTTGGGATAAAATATTTTATTTATTTATTAGTATTTTGTAGATAGAAATATTGTAGAATACCTTTTTAGTAAAATATTTTAGATCAAAAGAACATAATTAATTTACATGGTAGCGTCATCGGTGGTGGGGTCAATGGTGATAGTGGAGGTGGTGTTGGTAGAGACGGAGGCAACTTTATAGAGTCGATAGTAGTGATAGTAGTGGCGGAGAGAAAGAGAGAAAGAACCAACTATAATTACATTACCAAAGGTTATAATTATGGCAACCAACTATACCAAGGCACTCCCCTTAAAAGACCTTATGCTGAACTAGTGTTGAAATTTATTGTTGATAACTTTATTTAGTTTGCTAAAATGTTTATACTAGGAATTTGTTGTTAGTGGCATTCTATTCTTATTGTAAAATTGTCCCCATAAACACTTTTTTGCTATTAATATCATTGTAGTTGGATACTTATACAAATGTGTTTGTGGACTAAAAATCTACTATGCTCTTTAGAAATGTCGAAATTGTTTGAATCTATTAAACTTGGTGAAAGATTGAAATGTGTTGTGTTGGAACATCCTTGCTGAAAATTGCTACGTTTAGTGTGTTGTTTAATTTCTATGTTATTAATTATTCTACCCGTTAAATTACAAAAACTACTTGGTTGAAACCATTGAAAATATCAACCAACATGTTGATTTTAGATATGAGCGGATTAGTGGTAGGTTCTAAAATCTTTCACCCACAAAGGGTGGGCTGAATGAAAAAAAATTCTTAACTACACCAATCAACAATCAGCAATCAAGAATTAATCCTAGAACAAAGAGAGATAAATGAACAATGAGCAGGTAATGAGATTGTATAAATTAACATTTGTTTAAGGCTAATGTGTCTTAAGTTTGTATGTGTAATAAGTTATGACTTTCTATATATAAAACACTAAAACTTATATACATCATAAGCGAGTTAAGTTGGGTTATAAATAGGTTGAAGAATTATAAACCACAATCAACCCATCTTTTCTATTTTTTCCACCTAACCCACAAAACCCAACCCAACCCACCAACCCACACAAACCACCTTAGCCTAGTTGGGTTGGTGTGAGCTAACAAGTTGGAACGAGTTACCTACATAACCCTATATTTACCACTCGTTCAATTGCTAAGTGCACCTATATGAAAGGGGTAAAATTATCTATGTTGGGAATAACTTTGACATGGGACGAGATACCATATTAAGAAAATATTTAAATTTATTGAAACTAACTAAAAATATAACCATTTAACATAGCAGAATGGCGTAAAAAAGACTCATGCAGCCGACCCCTATTAATTTAAACAATACAAAGGCTTTGCTTAGTTCAATACCACTTGTCACAGGCTAAAACTTCCACCCTACTTGTGCCTCATGCGTCATCTAGGCAATGCACCCCGAATGCCTAAGTCAACCTTTCTCACTCATGCGACCATCACACCAAAGACTTATATAAAAAAAGCTCTACTATACAAATAATGTGTACAAGGATTATAAGAATACAATTTTTAAGTGATGACAAGCTCACCGGCTCACACTTGATACTCAACATTCTCTTAACCTAGAGAGACTACCGTGGAACACTCCCTCGAGTGCCCACCCCCACTGTCACTCTAGAGGATTCTTTGGAGCTCTCTAATGCCCTTCCACTCTTTGAACACCCCAAGTGTTTATCTCCACAAATGAGATCTTCTCCCATATATATGCCTCGAGATTCTCACATAATTCAACAACCTTCAATGCAATAGGACATAAGGACATGTAATTTGAGGGCCGAAAAATCCCAACTTATCCCAAAACAAGTTCAAAAAATAAAACTCTAATGTAATTCACTCAAAATTTAATCAATACTAGTAGGAATTTTGCCCACGCCAATATTCGTTTTATGATTGGCAATTCTATGACAAATGTATATTTAATTTATTTATTTGATTCATTGATATTTTGACACTTGTTCTTTTGAAATTATGTTTTTAATATTACAGGGCTACGCAATCAGAACAGAAAATATCAAAAAATAGCCCGCGATATCAGACCGCCTGACAGACCACTCGAGCGATCTATCGAGCAGTCATTTACACCTCTCAGTATTTCATGTTTTGCAACAAAATAACTGCAGTGCAGGCTTCACCACTCGAATGGTGAACAGACCGATCGGGCGGTCCTCGGCGAGACAGATTTTAATTGAAGCAGCAGCTATGGTTTTGGCATAGCTATTATAAATAAGCAGCTAAGGTTTCTTTGTTAGTAGCCTCCTTATTATTATTTTTGATAAAGCCCTAGCCGCCACGATAGCTTTTGAAGCTAGTTTACACACTCGTAAGCTAGTCTACAATATCTTGATGATTCTTTAGCTTTCGCTCAATCAAAAAAATCATCAAGTCAATCAAAGTTTTAACAATCAATTTGTATTCGTAGAGTCTCTTGAGAGGATTCTCAAGTGTTGAAGTCTAGTGGAGGAGTCCGTCAGCATTGAAGTCCGGTGATGGGTTCCAGCGGTGGTCAAGCATAGGAGTTGGTGCATATGAATTCGGCAAAGATAAGCTTACTATCATTGGTTGTGGGTGCAACGTCGGGATTGTAAGTTTTTTGTAACCAACAATATTATAGTGTTTGATTTTCTAGACCCGGTATGGTCTCGTGATTTTTACTTGGTTTGAAATTTTTCACATAAAATCGTTGTCTCTTATGTGTGTGTGGTTGTTTTTATGTTCTGCTTGTGTGATTGTTTAGTTTAAGATTTTTTGCAGCGTTTAGCTTATTTAAGAAAATTAATTAGTGCAAATCAGTTGGTAAACGAAAATTTTCAATTGGTATCAGAGCAGGTCACAAAAAAAAATTTTAAGTTTTTTTTGTGTGATCATTGGACTGGTTTGCAATAAATAGATTTTCTTAGAGAAGGCACTTTGACTGGTATACCACCCCTGCTTGACGGTCATAATTATCCCTTTTGGAAAATTAAGATGAAATTTTTTTGAAATCTATTGATTAAAGAGTTTGGCTTTCCGTTGTTGAGGGTTACAAGCCTCCCACCAGTGTTGTTGATGGCGTAACCGTCCCTAAGCCCGTGGTGAAATGGGACATAGCTAATTTTGAATATGCAGTCTGGAATAGCAAATGTATAAATGCTATATTTAGTGGAGTCACACAAGATGAGTTTCGTAGAATTAGTACGTGTGACTTGACTAAAGAAGTATGGGATATTCTTCAAATCACTCACGAAGTGACTGATACCATAAAAATCTCAAAATTTCAACGTCTCACAACAAATTTTAAAACTCTACGTATGAAAGACGATGAAAGTTTTCACAATTTTTTAGCAAAATTAAATGATATTGTGAATGTCTTGTTTAATCTTGGTGAAAAAATTTTGATGTCTAATTAAAATCGTTCGAAAAATTCTTAGATCTTTACCCGAATGTTTTCAACCAAAAGTCACAGCAATAGAAGAGAGCAAAGACATCGATTCTATTTCTGTTGAAGATTTAGTTCAAAACCTGCAAATTTATAAGCTAAATTTTTAAAACAAAAAGATTTTAAAAAATTTGGCTTTCACTTTAGCTCAAGGTTTTGCCAGTGACTCTGATGATGATTTAAATCCTGAGATAATGGCTATTTTTGTGAAAAAATTTAAAAAGTTTTTAAAAACTATAAAGCCTAACAGGAGGAAAAATCACTAAAGAAGAATGGTAAAGACAAAGTTAAAAATGTCTATTTTTATTAAAAATGGGTCGAAATGCCAAATTTCTGAAATCCAATGCTATGAATACAAAAAATATCGACATATGTCTAAAAAATGTCCGAATTTTCTTAGAAAGAAACAAAAATGATTCACAGTCACTTGGGATGACGAGAGTGAACCTGACATGAGTGATGAGAAGGAATCTGATTGTGATGATGGTGAAATTGTAGCTTTTGTTGCTTCTGTTCAGGAGGAGTCTATTGAGTCTGAAAATAAAAATTCTAAAAATAATTCTGAAAAGGAGGAAAGGTAAACGGACAGTGAGTCTGAGAATGATAAAACTTTTCAACAAGCTTATGATAAGCTTTATAGAGAGTGTTTCAAGTTGACCAAAAAAAAATACAAAACTAGTTTTAAAAAATAAAAATTGTGTGAAAAAGAGATAGACAGTGTTAAATAAGAGCTAGCTGAAACTTAAGACCTAGTTGTGAAGTTAAAATCAGACAGGGAGATTTTGTGTGAAAAACTTACAAAATATGAAAAAGAAAAAAATGACTTGTCTGAATTGTATCAAACTAGACAAACCAGGATTGAATTTCTTGAAAAAGAGTTGCATGCTTGTGTTGAATTAAAAACTGATCTTGAATTAAGATTGATTAAATTTGAAAAAGATCTATTAAATGCTCAATCTACTTTCAAGAAATTGAATGCAGGTACTATGATTTTGGATGGCATGCTTAGGTCACAAAAGGCGGTGACTGACAGGAGTGGACTTGGATTCACGGGTGTATCGTCAAGCAAACCGTACAAAAGAAAAGAAAAAATTAGCCAACCAATTTTATCTGAGTCTACACTAAAGTTTGTGAAAGCAGAAAGTGGCATAACCCCAAAAAGTTCATCTGCAAATTTTTCAGGCAAAATAAGTGAAAAGTGGAAGAATCAAACAAGTAAAACCATCATTTTACATGGTGAGATAAGAAAGACTAAATTTGTTCCTACTTGTTATTATTGAGGAAACATTGGTCATATACGTCCCAATTGCATGAATTTGAATAGGAATACTTTGTTTGTGCCTATTTGTCATCACTGTGGTATAAAGAGACACATCAGACCCCACTGCACTAGGTTGATTGACCAAAATAGATTCAGATATGACATACTACACCAACCAAGACAGAAGTAGATGTCTAACCCAGAATTTGTGCCTTTAAAAATTAAGAAAGTTTGGGTCCGAAAGAGTGATCTAGACAGCTTTTTAGCTAGTCGTAATCCCTAGTCTATTTTGGGTCCTTTTTTTTGAGTTTTTTTAGTTTTTAGTTTTTTTTTTTCATTTTTTAAAAAAAATTGTGGAGGACTTTATTAAGGGTTGAATACTTTTTCTGTGCATTATTTCATTTAACTAAAATCTCCTCATTTAGGTTTTGAGATTAACTATCACATTTTTTTGGATAATCTAGTTCATAGTGGATAGTACGCTTTCAGATATGAGTATATTTTGTATACTACTTGATTATTGATAGATGTAAGGATCTTTCGCTCTTGGGTTTATACTTTTTTTTTAATGGGCCTCATTTTGGTTCTATATGTTTGGTTTGAGAAAATGGTTACTCATGCGGACCTTATCTTTTCGTACGTACTAGTGTGCAGCCACCTTATTTTTGTGCCAATATTTGCTTAGGAAATAACTACCTATGCGAACCTTGCTTTTTCGTTCGTACTAGTGTAAAAGTCGCATTTGAAAAAAGAAGGAGCAAGAAAAAGTTGCAGTCTTTGGTTGAGGAGTTAGCCTAAAAAGCAAATTGGATCAACGCTGGTTTGACTTTGTGGCATCCTTAATATCTGATAAATAAACGTGATTCAGCCATTTATATACCCCTTTTCGATTTTGATCTTTGAGTCTGTTATTTTTCAAATCATACACACACACTACTTCATATAGAATCTACTATGATTGTATTCGTTCATATATGATATATGGTATCTTGGATTCTGTGTAAATTTAATTAACTTGCCTAGACTTTGTGATTTTACGTGCAGGACAATATGCATGAGACCTAGTACTTATTCTTTAATTCTATTTCCTACTCAAAAAAAAAAATTATGTTTGTTTATCAATTCATGATAAAAAGAGAGAGACAATAGCGATCTCATCTTAGGCTTAGTTAGATTTTTTTTGTTAAGGGGGAGTCGTTTTCTTTTTGGGTGGAGTTTATATGTTTTTTTTGTTTGTGTTGAGTCAATATTTTTTATCGTATTATTGCTGTGTCCTTGATTTTATGCTTGGATAATTTAATTGTTAACTTTTGTCACAGAATTATCAAAGAGGGAGATTGTTAGAAATTTTACTCTCGGCAAAATTCGTTTTATGATTTGCAATTTTATGACAAATGTGTATTCAATTTATTTATTTAATTCATTGATATTTTGACACTTTGTTCTTTTGAAATTATGTTTTTAATATTGCAGGGTTACGCAATCGGAGTAGAAAATATCAAAAAATAGCCTGCGATATCAGACCGCTCGAGCGGTCATTTACCCCTCTCGATATTTTATATTCTGCAATAAAATAACTGCAGTGCGGCTTCACCGCTCGAGCGGTGAATAGACCGATCAAGCGGTCCTCGACAAGATAGATTTTAATTAAAGCAGCAGTAAGGGTTTTGGCAGGACTATTATAAATAGGCAGTTAGGGTTTCTTTGTTAGTAGTTTCCTTATTATTATTTTTAATAAAGCCCTAGCCACCACGAGAGCTTTTGAAGCTAGTCTACACACTCGTAAGCTAGTCTACAATATCTTGATGATTCTTTAGTTTCCGCTCAATCAAGTCAATCAAAGCTTTAACAATCAATTTAAATTCGTGGAGTCGCTTGAGAAGATTCTCAAGTGTTGAAGCCTGGTAAAAAAATTCGACAGCATTGAAATCTGGTGGTAGGTTCCAGCAACGGTCAAGCACAGGAGTTGGTACACGTGAATTCGACAAAGATAGACTTACTATTATTGGTTGTGAGTGCAACGTCGGGGTTATAAAATTTCTTTGTAACCAACAATATTATAGTATATAATTTTCTAAACCCGGTGTGGTCTCAAGATTTTTACCCGATTTAAAATTTTTCACGTAAAATCGTTCTTTTAGGTGTATGGTTGTTTTCATTTTTTGCTTATGAAATTGTCTAGTTTAAGCTTTTATGTAACATTTAACTTATTTAAAAAAATTAATAAGTGCAAATCAGTCGGTAAATAAAAATTTTCAAATACTAACCCAACAAAATAAATGCAAATGCTACATTTCTCAAAGCGGAAATCCTATTCTATTCAAACCATCATTTCCTACTGTTTCTGTTATTATACATAATCAGTATTCTGTAACTCACTCAATCACCGCACACTCAGTATTAAAGAACTAATAAAAATCAGGACAAAAAAACAAGTAGTTATAACAGAAGATTTTTTGTTAAGAAATGAAAATAAACTGCAATCACACAAATCTGTTAAATGGTTTCCTCCCAACTGCAGCAGGCATAGAAATGGTTGAATCAATGCTCATATTCCCTGTAGACTTGAAAGATGGGTGCTTTTCAAAACCCCTCTGTGAAGATGAATCCCTGCTGGAGCCTCTGTTGTTCCACTTGAAAGACCCAATGTTAGGGGTAAGAGGGAATGAAAACCTCCTCTTGGAATCGCCGCTCGGAGTTCCCGGAAACCTCTCCCCGGGGTTGCTACTCGGTCTCGCTTTAGCCTTAGCCGAAACAGTCGGCGTCATGTAGTTCGGAACGAAAAATGCCGGGCAGCTCGTTAGGCTGTCATCGTCCTTCAGCCGAACATCAAAAGCAGAATCCGCAGCGCTAGTTCTCGGTTTTGAGTATTTCAATATCAGACCTGAGACGCTTCCTGGTGGTGGTGTTCTATTTGAAAGGGTATGCAGGTGCTTGGTTCTCACTGGTACTGCAGATATTGTTGACCTCGGTGTCGAGATATCAAGGTTGTCAAACCCGATATTATGTTGCTTGTAGTTGCCAGATGAAGGTCGTGGGCTTGGGCTTGGTCTTGGCTCTAGAGACAGCCTTGAAGGAGTTGGATGATAACTCTTCGTGAATTGGCTTTCAGAAGGATTTGCAGGCGGTAGTTGATGGTCCAACCAGTTCCACCACCAGGGAAATCCACCGGACCAAATGTCCATTACCGATGTTTGAGCTGATTTAGGATTGGCTTTCCACAACTGATGGCATAAAGATTTAAACACAAAAATCCAAGAGAGAAAAAATAATCCCAAAAAAAAAACGTGTTAGAACCTTCAGTTCAAGAGGAATCGATGTAGATATGACAAGAAATTTAAATGTGTTTTTCATTGATCATCTGCATTTTAACCAACTTCTTATAGTCATATTTCCTCCGCTAGAACTACTAATGGGAAGGGCCTAAGTTGATAAAACAATTTTTTTTTTTTTGATCAGTAAGTTGATAAAACATTAGTTTGTAGCCTGCCTGAGCTGGCCACAGTGTTGTGCATTTGTTTGTGTGTGATAGGAGGAGTTGAGGTCAACTTCATTAAAGTACTAACAGACTTGCTGCCTAGAGCTCACTTATTTTTAAAAGACACAAAGAACATAAAATATAATCAGTTTTTAGGAATAATTGGTAGCAGAGTCTAGTTTATAAAGAAAAAAAATTTCGAGACAGGGCTTTTCAAACAATATTAAAATCTTAGGATAACCTATAATTGTGTTGTCTACGACATCAATCGCCTCAAGAAATAACTTAAAATTTCGTAACACGAGATGCATGCACCCTAAATGCCAAAGAAAACTCTATAGTGGGGAAATGAACAGGATATAGAAGTGGAAGACATAAATAAAAGAATAAGGGAAAGGGAAATCGATCAATGAGCAAAACAAAGAATGTCTATTGGAAGTTATATAGACTTTGTGACCCTAGAAGATCAGTCTATCCATAGAAGTGACTATCTTTTACCTTTCCCAGACCCTACTGTATGCAGAAGCCTAGTGCTGCTCATGTTCAGGGCGGCACCATGTATAGTTGAGAGTATGCAATTGAATCCCCCGATTTTTTTACATGTATAGTTTTATACAAACTATTATTTGTACTAGTAACACGAAGTCTCGAACACCCTGCTCAAAAGGTTTGAATACCCTACCTAAACATTTAAGTAATGTTTGCAAGTGGTGATAGATGAAACGCTTGGGTATCTACATGTTTTGTCTAAAAAAATTATCATACATTAAATTTTTCTTATTTTTGTGATTTAAGAAATTTAAATAAATAGATTTATTTTAAATAGACAATATAATGATAGTGTGAACTTTTAGTTAATTTGTTAAATACAAGTTTTTGAATATCTACCCTGACAAAAACTTCTGGAGCTGCCACTGCACATGTTCAACTTACAAAGTGGATATCCAACACCACGGTGGTGCAACCCAAGCGCATCTCTGTGATGAGCATGTCCAAAGATGGGCCCAAGGATTAAGTGACCGGTTGATTCTATTTCACATAATTGTCAAAGGTGTTATACGCTCAAACAAAGGTAAAGTACCTGGTTGGAATATGCATAGGCCATTGCTCTTTCTCTCTTGAAGATTGCCTCTAACTTTTTCCGCAGCCTCGCATCTCTTTCCTCCTTTGTCAGCACACTGTCATCCCAATCTTCATGTTGACCTGCCTCAGACTATACCAACATTCCAACTCAATAATTGCACTTGTCTCAAGTGATAGCTTAAAGTAAACTCTAACAGTAAACATGCGTTCTGACTTAGTAGGCTATCTCCTTGACTTTAAAAATAAAATGGCCCTCTTGATTTGTTCACAGTTGTATTTATGCTATCAAATACCATCAGAACAAGAATCTAAGAACCAACATGATCACTTGAAGTTTCTAGAGTGTCAAGAACTTGAGTTTGAGTGAAACTCTGGTACATTAAAGGAAAGCCCCATCATTGTAACAAGAATCCACAAATAATTACCATCACATTAACATTAAGAGATGAGATTAGTCCACCCATGGATAAGCAGTAAATTTGCCCCAAGGCTGCCTCAGCCCACATTTCTGTTAGGCCCATTTGGAATCAAGTCGAGCTCAAGAGGCTCCTGCTAAATCTCGAACTGGGCCAAGCTTGTTTCCAAAACCCTTGGCCTAGGTCAAAAACATGGCCTTGAGGACGGGTATCAACGTACTCAAGCTTTTGCGAGACAAACGGTATTTTATTTTTTTCAATTTTCTTTTTCAAAAAAATTAAGCAAAGTCAAGGTCTTGGGCCATGCTAGGCTTCAAAGGCCTCAGCCTAGACCCCGCTTAGGGGTGACGCCAGAGCCATGGCAGTGGTATCAACTGAACCCGGTGAGACAGAAAAGAAAAAAAAATATTACATATAATTCCTGAGTTTAACACAAAATTCAATCTTTTGTCAGCAGTACATAATGGGGAAAGAACCAAGAAGGTAAATGGGAGCATCTAAATGCACACAATTTTTTAGTATATTCACAAGTACAAATATTTATACATCTTGTGCAAGTGCTAATACATTTAATCAATGTACCAAGCAAAAATGTTTGTGTATTTAGAAACTCCCAAGGTGAAAATGTTCAAATTACTCCTTTTCCGTTTAGAGATAAAACAAGATAAAACAGCATTCATATTTTCCACCGCTTCGACCTTTTATTTTCTCCATCTCCTACCTTTTGAGTTCGAAGACTATTGAAGTTTTCTCTACCTTTTCCACATGCCACTTTTTCGATTATTCTCCGCATAAAACTTGGTTCGATCAAAATAAATGAATGATTGCTAGTTACATATATTGAGAATGATGTATTTGACAATATTGACAATGAAGGTATTATGCAAAAGCTTTTAAAATATTTATCATTATTAGGGCTATAGACTAAAAGCATACTTTTATGTAATGGAACTTAGTATTTGATTTGATAATTTATTAATAAAGTCGTTTACTCATGTTTGAATAAGAATGTGTGTTGCAAAGTTTACATTACATTTTTTTTATCTCATGTTGTGCATGTGTCTTTTATTTTACATAGTTAAAGACCTGGTGTGTAGGGTTTGTTTTATACACGGAAAATCAAGGCATCGAATCTTATAAAATATAAATTATGTTCACAATTTTAAATTAAATTGGACACATTACTGGTAGAATTGTAACATAGTGTTTTAGCAGATATAACTTGAATATGAGAAATTGTATGGTTTCAACTCATCATACTAGTACACTTTGTATGTATTAAACAAGACCGTCTTGGGACACTTAGTTTAATATTGGCTATATAAGACAATTAAATACCCTATGATTAGTGAGTGCTTATACTCTTAATACCAAAATAGTTAATAGACATGTGCATTTAGTATTGGATATTTTAATTCATAAAAGAGAATTATTTTGTGGATCAATAAACTTGATAAATTAGGCGAAATTACGTGTATGGTAAATATTAATTATTGAGAGTATCCACGTCTCGATATAGGGATTGATGATACCCTTGTAAGGAAGCTTATATATTTTGATTTTTGTCAAACCTTGCCTATGAATTTTGTACTTAACATATCAAATAAATCAAGTAAAAAAATCTCAATGAAATTTAAAAATGTCAATTAAATATAATTATTAATAAATTAATTTAATCAACTGATATTTGTAATCGTAACACGTCAAAATAAATAATCATTTAATAACGTGGAGCTCGAAAAATATTTTAAAATGAGGTTGAGAGTACAATTATAATTCTTCAATAGTATGAATTATAATATATGCAATCACATTTTAATTCAGTTCAAATTACAGTTTTCTATTTTCATAAAAAATTCAAATCTTATTTACTCATTAAGTCCCAAATGTAGCCTATTTATATGCCTTGAAGCTGTCTGACTGTGAGCTTTTTTTTTAAACTCGAGATATATCAGCGATATAGAGAGCATGACAAGGTCACAAATCAGAGTCCACACTGTTTTCGAGATCTAGTATATAGAGGAGGAATACGATAGAAGATCGTAAGGTGAAATAGAGCTTGTGTTTTTTATCAGCTTATAGCTTTCAAATTTTGTTGATATGAGATCAAACTAAGGAGATCTCAAATGTAGAACTCTAGCTCTGCCATGTGGGATTTTTACAGTTTTTGATAAAGTTGTTTTTTGGAGTAATCTATGTGTGCTATCACAAGGTCTTGGGATTCAGTCCCAACAAGTGGTAGCATAGCGACTTTGATAATCACACTATCATGGGCACATTATTTTTAGGTTCTTGTGTGGCCGGATCCTAAGATGGTTTTTGACGTGGTAATTATAAGAATCCAACAGTGTGTGAACTCCAGTATTGATGCATACTGACTTGCCAGCCTATTTAGAGTCCAACGATCCTATAGTTCCACAATCATAATTATGGTTCGGGTTGAGGTTGCCGAATTAGGTTACTAAGACCCATGTTCGATTCGAAATGGCCCCACAATCCATACTCACCCCATTTGGTATGATGGTAAATTTTGGCCTAATTTCTTTGTTTGGGCCTTGAAATTCGCGGTTTTTCCGTTTATGAAAAGATTTGAATCATCAATTTGGGAGCTTAGACAAATCCGGTTTGAGCAAGTCTTGGATGGGAATGTTTATTTTATTTCCTCATTTTCAGATTTAGCAATAACTCAAATCTTGCAATTTTTAGTATTTTTTTTCCCTTGATTTTTGGTTTAATTAGTTAGAAACTTCATTATCCTAGTTTTTCCTAATTCATTACGATGGGATGCCTATATATATATCGTGTTGTAAGCATATTGAAACTGAAAAAGAAAAAGTTGATCTCACAAAACCGCTAGATCCTCTTTGTTTTGAATTTCTTTGAAAATCAATAGGAGTCATATCCTATGGTCTTCTTTCTATCAATTTTAAATTCATTGAGATCTTGGTTGATAACTTTATTTTTTATCATTGATGAAAATCAACCTGATTAGCTTGATCTGATTTTTGTTAATCATTTTTCTAGTTCTTTAAAAAATGCACAATATGACTCTTGACACTCTTAAAGATTTTTCTTCTTTAAAGAGATTACATGATCTTTGATTCTAAATTAATATCGACAAGAATATAAAACAAAAATGAATTGACCCTGAGACTACATATCCCAATATCTATGTTGATCTCTACCCGCCACCCCCATCAATTTCAATCCATTGCTCCTCTCGTTTTGATTATTGATGACGGGAGGAAAAGGCTACCCATGAGTATGTGTGATAGCTACCATCTTACACTTGAAAAAGGAGACAGTGGAGAAGGCTATCAGATGCAATAGAGTGAAAGACACCAAAGATAGTGTAAGAAATGATATAATGTGTGTGTGTGTATATATACATATGTGTGTGCGTATCATTGAGGGGGAGCATCCTTATCTTCATCAAGAGAAATATAAGCAACTAGTTGGTTTGACTTCCATTGAAAATAATCTTGCAAGGATTCACGCACATACGGAATAAATTAATGACTGCAGCAAATATGATTTCAAAAATCTAGATTAATTCAGTTTGAGAATAGATTTTTTCTTTCTTTTCTGAGTCAAATATGAGTTTAAATTGATTTGATTTTGATCAATGGAACATGTTGCCAGGCTTTGTTTTAGGTTTTCTCTAAAGAAAAAAAAAACAAAAAACAAATAAAAATGAGCACCTTGCTTTAGTTTTCTCTCAGATAAGGTAGAGCTTGAGTAGTCTTGAGCGGTGTGACGAAAGAGTGTTTTTTAAAATAAAAAGAAAACAAAGCAAAGCAAAGCTTTTATTTTGTTCCATCTCTTTTTTTCCAAACTCAGGTGGTGTTTTAAGTTGTGTGAAACCTAATAAATACTGTACACCGAGCCACGCGGGATTCTTTGATTTTTTCCACATACTTGTAACCCTAGCGATATATATTGTAGCTTAGGGTAATTGATGGGGATCACAAAAAAGAATTCCAAACCTATTTTCGGCGCAAGAAATTCTAAAAATTTGGAGATTTTATATTATTTTATTGGGATTTTATTTCTAGATATGTTTTTTATTTTCTTTTTGGTTCATTTCTGGTTCGGTAGCTTTTACCTATATATAGGCATCCATTGTACTCAAGGGATTCACGTTTTCATTGAATTAAATTTGAAAAACTATTCTGGATTTTCCCTCTCTTCTTGGTTCTACACCATTTGGTGTCAAAGCAAATTTCGATCCATTGCAACTCACAACTACAGCATCGTCAATTAGTTCACGCTGTTGCCACCGACATTTGCCATCGTCCTCCGCCTGCGCCACCAGATTCACACTGCCACCTTCAGTCATGCCCCTTGCATCACCACCATCATTGGCTTTCACTCGTCGTTGTTGCCTCAGTGGCCTCCACTACCAGCTGCCAGCACTGACAACTGCCAATATCATGACCACCAGTCACACCGCCACAGCCTCGCACCTTCGCTATCGAAATCTCGTGTCGTCGCCGCCACCCTCCATCGCCTTCATCGCACCCGCCGCCTCGCCCCATTGCTACTCCCAGACCGCCACCACCGCCGCCAATAGACTCTAAAACCCTAGTTTCCCCTTTGCCGCGCCACCAGCAACCCTCACTCACATACCCAAAAGAAAAACCTAACCCTACCCCAGCCTTTTTAAAACCTATACCTTATTTCCGCAGCCTACAACCCAACCCGACCCAATCCATTTTAAACCCGCCCGTTTTTGTTCCAACCAACCCATAACCCAACCCTCCCTTTTACCCATACCCAACCTTGACCCATCTAAGCCCAACCCAATACTTAATATAAGTCTCAACCCCTTTTTTTCAACCTCAAGCCCCCAACCAAAAAAAAACCTGGTACAGTAGACCTGTTTGCACGGTGGTGTTCAACTGCATCTCAAACAGTACGCCTCTTCTTTGAAAACTAATTAATTTTATATTTAAAAAGTACATCAATTAAATTGCAAAGGACCCACCTGACACTTTTCTCATTTTTTCCCTCTCCCTTGTCTGCCTATTCTGATAATATTTGGTGTGATGTCCTAATAGATGTCGCTCATGTGTTGTTAGGTCGCCATTGGCTTTTTGATAACAATGTGCCTAATTATGGTCGCGAGATACCTGCATTCAAACATGGTAGAAAGACTATAATGTTAACACCTGTCAAACCCACTGAGACCAACAAGAGCTATAAATATAAGTCTTCGCCTCAAGCCCCCATCACCCAAAGCTTACACATTCTTACCAAAAACAAGATTGAAATCGTCGGCAAAAAGACTGGTATCGTGCTCACCTTAGTAGCTAAGGGTTTTTTTCATTCCGTTTCTGACCCTCTCATTGACCTCCCTCATGAGGCCAACCACTTACTGACCAAATTTCAAGAAGTCACCATTGACTGGTTACCCGATGAGTTGCCCCCCATGAGAGATATTCAGCATGTCATTGATCTTATCCCCAGCTCCCAGTTGCCCAACCTTCCATACTTTCGCTTGAACCCTAAAGAACGTGTTGAGATCAATAGGCAAGTCGAGAACCTTTTGAACAAAGGCTTCATTTACGATAGTCTAAGTCCTTGAGTTGTTCCTGCCCTTTTGACCCCTAAGAAAAATGGCTCTTAAAGAATGTATGTCGATAGTCGTGTCATCAATAAGATTACCGTCAAGTATAGGTTCCCTATCCCTCGGCTTGATGACATGTTAGACGAAATAGCAAGTTCCCAATGGTTTTCCAAAATTGACTTGTGCAATGGATATCATCTAATCCAGATTAGACCCGGAGAGGAGACCGCCTTTAAAACCCAGGATAGATTGTATGAGTGGTTAGTCATTCCCTTCGACTTATCTAATGCTACTAGCACTTTTATGCGGGTCATGAATCCTGGCACACCTTCGCTTGATTCTTGAGACGTTTCGGGCTAAATGCTTGTATGCCAATCTAAAGAAGTATTCTTTCTTGCAAAACTAAGTCCACGGATTTATCATCTCTGTGCATGGTATTGCCGCTGACCCTAATAAGGTCAAAGCTATTCAAGAGTGGCCTATGTCCAAATCCCTTTTTGAGATTCGTAGCTTCTATGGATTAGCCACTTTCTATAGGCGGTTTATTAAGGAGTTTAGCTCCATTCTGGCCCCCATTATAGATTGTCTAAAGAAAGGGGAGTTCCAATGGACTTCTGCAACCTCCTGCGCATTTGAGGCAATTAAGCAAAAAATGATTGAGGCTCCAGTTTTGCGCCACCCAAACTTTTCTAAGGTCTTTGAAGTGTCTTCTGATGCATCTAGCGTTGGTATAGGTGGCGTCTTGAGTCAAGAAGTTTGCCCTATTGCGTACTTCCGCGAGAAACTCAATGAGGCTAAACAACGATACTCCACCTATGACAAAAGAGTTCTACGCAATGGTTCGCGCCCTTCATCATTGGCGGTACTTGTTGTTACTGCAAGAATTTGTGTTGTACTCTGATCACTAGGCTTTACGATATCTTCACTTTCAACGGAAATTGAGTTCTCGGCATGTTGGGTGGGTAGAGTTTCTTCAAGAATATACTTTTGTTGTTAAATCACCGTGCCAGTGTAGAGAATAAACCTACTGATGCCCTCAGTCGTGTTGTTGGTGTATTATAGTCTATGAGCATTCACGTGCTCGGTTTTGATCGATAAAAAAATGAGTATCTCACTTGTCCTGATTTTGGCCTCATCTTTGTAGAGGTTCAGTGCGGCCTTCGTCATAATTATATTGATTTTGTGCTTCGGGATGGTTACTTGTTTTGTGGGTTTAAGCTTTGCATTCCTTATACTTCAGTGTGGGATTTTGTGATTTGGGAATTGCACACCGACAGTTTGGCTGGCCACTTTGATCGGAATAAGACCACTACCCTAGTTGAGGATAGGTTTTATTGGCCATTGTTAAAGAGGGATGTTGCTCAAATTGTCTCTCGGTGTTGGACTTGTCAGTTGGCTAAGGCAAAAAAAGACACACAGTAGTTTATACACACCCCTGCCCATTCCACACGCACCATGGCAATACCTTAGCATGAATTTTGTCCTTGGCTTACCTAAGACAACTCAAGGTCATAATTCTATCTTAGTGGTTGTGGATAGATTTTCCAAGATGGCTCATTTCATTCCGTGTAGCAAAACAGCTGGCGCGTTGCATGTCGCTGAGTTGATTTTTTGGGAGGCGGTTAAATTACATGGATTGCCTACTTCCATTGTGTCTGGCAGGGATGTCAAATTTGTTAGTTACTTATGGAAGATGCTTTGGAAGTTGTTTGGTACTAATTTGAAATTTTCCTCAGCTTGTCACCCCAGATTGATGGACAGACTGAAGTTGTTAATTGTAACTTTGCTGATTTGCTTCAATGCATTGTAGGTGATAAGCACGGCAATTGGGATTTAGTGTTACCTACTACTGAGTTTGCCTATAATAGCTCAGTCAATTGGTCTACTGGCAAGAGTCCTTTTGAGATTGTTCATAGTGTGGCCCCTCGCCAACTCGTTGACTTTATTCCCTTACCCCTTGATGCCGGGCCTTCTGCCTCTACTACCTCATTTGCCTACCAATATTAGAAGGAAAATTGCAATGAGTAATGAAAATTATAAAATTGCTGCTGATGTGCATTGTTGGAAACTAGATTTTCATGACAGCGACTATGTTATGGTTCATATCCCCCCTGAGCATTATCCCAAGAACTCTTTCAAGAAATTACACGCTCGAGCCTCCCAAGAACTATGTTGGTCCTAATGCACATTTACTTGACTTACCTTCAGATATGAATATTAGTCGTGTTTTCAGTATTGAAGATTTGTTTCTTTATAGAGGTACTTTTGAGCCCCCCACCTTGTCTGCAAGTTTATCACCGGGCATTTCTTCCACCTTGTTGCCATTCCTTGTTCCCTGCCTTCCACCTCTTCCCCCACCCCCATACAAATCAGATTGCCAAAGTTCTTGACCCCCATGATGTTGCTTCTTCCCATGGTGCGTATCGACGCTTTCTTGTGCGATGGAAGAACCGCCCCGACACTGATGATATATGACTTACTGAAGATGAGTTTCGTTGTCTTGATCCAGCACTTTTAGAAGAGTATCTTAGTCATTACTCTCCAGAGGAGTCGTTTTCAACTGGGGAGAAACGATGGAGATCACAAAAAGAAATTCCGAACCTATTTTCGGCGCAAGAAATTCTAAAGATTTGGAGATTTGATATTATTTTATTGGGATTTTATTTCTAGATATGTTTTTCATTTCCTTTTCAGTTCATTTCTATTTCAGTAGCTTTTACTTGTATATATAGACATCCATTGTATTGAAGGATTCACGTTTTGATTGAATTAAATTTGAAGAACTATTCTGGATTTTCCCTCTCTTCTTGGTTCTACACTAGTAATTCTAATGTAACCCATTCATTAATCATCATAGTGACACTAAAGGAATTATACAAATTTGGCTTACCTTCTATGAGGACTAACCATTTACTTATATTAATAGAATAGGTTTACAAAGGGAAAAAAGAAAATGAAATAAAGACAAGAAATAATCCAAAAATAAAACCATAAATCAAGGGATCTTAATTTCCTAATATGTAATAATTCCAATACTTCCCTCAAGTTAGAGCAAAAATGTCAATCAAATCCGCCTTGACAATTAAGGATTGGAGCCTAGATGGTCCCACTGACTTAGTGAATATGTTCGCAGTCTGTTCGGATAAAGAGACAAATGAGGATATCAAAGTGCAAGTTCGAACTTTTTCATGTATAAAGTGAATGACCATTTCTATATGCTTGGTCCGTTCATGAAAAACTGAATCTAAGACAAATATAATGGCAAATTTGTTACCACAAATTAATAGAAATGATTCTTTTCTTCAAAAGCCTAGCTCAACAAGAATACATTAAAATCAAAATATTCCACAAGTGCCCTGATCCATAGCTCGATAATTGGCCTCAACTAAAGATAAAGATCTTTGAAACAACTGCCTGCTTCTTACTTTTCCATGATATAAGATAATTGGTCATAGAAAGTATAAAGGCCAGAGGTAGAGCGTCGGTCAATTAAGACCCAGCATAATCAGCATCAGTGAACAATGAAAGTCCAGATTGAGTACGATCAGAGATGAATACGCTAAGATCGGGACCAATCTTAAGGTACCTCAAGATATGAAAGACTACATATAAGCCTAATAAGAAGCATGCATATACTAACTTACCACACTTATAGTAGAAGTCAAGTCCAGTCTAATATTAGTCAAGTAAATGAGCCGACCAAACGTTAATATATAGATAAATTAGAAAGTATCTTTCCTGACTAAACGAAGCTTAAAATTTGGATCCATCGGAGTATAAGGTAGCTTACACCCTAACATGCCAGTGTCCTGAAAGAGATCAAGAATGTATTTTCTCTGAGAAAAAGATATCCCATGATAAGAACAAGCAACCTCAATACCGAGAAAATACTTGAGGCGACCCAAGTACTTAATATCAAAAGCTCTGCCAAGATCTTGTTTTATCTGAGCAATATCTGATGCATATCTCTAGTAAAAATAATGTCATCAACATACACTAATAAAATGATACAACGACCAACAGGGCATCATAAAACATGTGTGATTTGAGTGACCTTGGACAAAATTCCTAAATAAGATAACATTACTAAAATGACCAAACCACGCCATCAATGACTGCTTCAATCCACAAAAAAACTTACGAAGGCAACATACATTCCCAACGTACTCCCCCTTAGTCTGATAACTTGGCTAAGGATCCATATAGATAGCTTCAAGTAGAGGTAGACATGGGTCGGTCTGGGTTGGTTTGAGACTTAACCCAGAACCGAACCACCTAAGTCAGTTCTAAAAGCTTGAACCCAGAACCGAACCATTTATGTTTTAGAACCAACCAACGCAACCCAAATTAACATGGGTTGGTTCAGGTTGGACCCGCGGTTCCATTTGTTCACTAACCTTACACATTATCTAATACCAATTTAAATTATTCAAGAACTAAACAATATCACATTAAAAATAAGACAATCCTCGCATAAGAGTAACCAATTCCAAACAAATATCCAAATTAACAATATTTTTAACAAATATTCAATTGTGTCTTGTGCCCAAATTATGTCTTGTTGCTACTTGTTATTATATTAATTACTGTATATTTTATAAAACATATATATATATATATACCTTCGGGTCTCAGGTTGGGTTGATTTAAAAAAATACCAACATGAGAACCAAACCGACAAGAGCAGTGCTAAAAAATTCATACCCAGAACCAACCATCACCTTGGTAAGACCGAACCAACCCAACCCATAGAGATCGGGTTGGGTTGGTTCACAGATTTTTCGTATTTCTTAGAAACCCCTAGCTTCAAGTAATCTTCATGAAGAAAGGCATTCTTGACATCTAGTTGGTGAAGAGGCCACTAATGAGAAGCATCTAAGGACACAAGAAGGCAAACATTAGTCCACTTAGCAACAGGGGCAAAGGTAACACCAAAATCTTTACGAAGAATCTATGTAAAGCCTTTGGCCACGAGGTGGGCCTTATACCATTCTACATAACCATCAACTAAATACTTCACAACATGTCTACAACATGTTCATGTATCATGATACTTTTCCTCGTTTATTGATAGTGCTGACACACGCACGTGATGATGCCCACATTTTTGAGTTATATCAGGATATTTCTAATACCTCTCAGGAGGTTTCAAGACTCTCTGTGGCTGAATTTTTCGAGTACTTACAATCTTGCCAAGTACTAAAGTTAGGGGGAGAACAACTAAAAGGAGCTCGGACCATGGTGAAAGGAGAAAATTTTACTAAAATTACAAAAATAACAGGCATTTGAGGAAAAATTGCAAGGCACCGAAAAAGCCCAAGAATGGGCAGAGTTCTACGAATGCTACAACCGCATAGAATATCCATGATACTCTGATTTGCAGCGTGGACAGTCCCATTGAGTCCTGAATTTTGGATTCTAGTGCGTCTTTTCATTCGACTTCAAATCGAGAAATCATGGAAAATCAATGGTGATTTTAGAAGGTTTTTCTTGCTGTTGAAGATTGTGAATAAAGGGGAAGTTCATATCAGTTTTCCGAATAAATCTGTGTGGAAATTGCATAATGTCAAGCACGTATTGGGGTTAAAGAGTAACTTGATTTCTATGGGACAACAGGATGATGAAAGTCATGTCGTAAGCTTCAATAGTGGTATGTGGAAACTCACCAAAGCAGCCTTCGTTGTTTCTCGTGAAAAGAAGGTACTCTTCATATGACTACGAATAACAGAAACATTGTTGTTGTTGTTCATGCAAAGGAAGATTCAAATTTGTGGCACCGTGTGCTTGGGCATATGAGTGAGAAAATGATGAAATACTTTTGTTAAATGGTAAACTACTTGGGCTAAAATCAGTTGATAATGATTTGCATAAGGACTGCATCTTTAGTAAACAAAAGAGGATCAGTTTCTCAAAGACCGACAGAAGCTTGAAGACAGAGAAATTGGAGCTAGTTCATATGGATGTGTGGGGACCTACACCAGTTTCATCTCTTGGAGACTCGACGAAGAAGATATGGGTTTATTTTTTGGAAAATAAATTTGATGTTTATATCCTTTTAAGAACTAGAAAGCCTTGGTGGAGAATGAAAGAAATTTGAAAGTCAAATGTCTAAGATCATACAATGAAGGAGAATATATTGATGCTGGGTTCAATTCAAAGAGGTTGTTGCGCATATGAACTTGATGCTTCTAATGAGAGCCATCTCCGAAAGAATAGAATAAGGAGGGGTATATGCCCTGGAGCAAGCTTCAACACAATCAAAGGCAACAATAGTGGTTATGATAGTCGGACAGGCTACAAGCATGAAAATACAATCTGATTTGCCACAAACGATCCGGGAAATGCAGTTAATACTGCCAAATATCTTATAAATCGTGGTCTATCTATTCTTTCGGAGGGAAAGATTCCTGAGGAGGCCTAGAGCAATAAAGAGGTAAATCTGTCCGTTTTAAAAATATTAGACTATGTTTCATATGTTTATATGGATGCTGGTAATAGGAACAAATTTGAGGTTAAATCCTTGAAATACACTTATATTGGTTATGGCATTGATGAGTTTGGTTATTGATTTTGGATTGACCAAAATCAAAAAATCATTCAAAGTAAAGATGTCATATTTAATGAGAAAGCTATGTATAAGGATAGGTATGTTGTCTGATGTTTTTCCTAAAATCTCTGATCTTGTTGAGTTCGAAGAGATTTTTAAAAAAGACGTGAACATTAGATTGCAAAATAATCTTAAAAATATTATTCCAAAAGTAGAATCGCATACTCCTGTAGTAGACTTGAGATGGCCCTCTAGAGTTTCTAAACCTACACAGCGTTATTCAACTCAACTTTACTGTATTATTTGTTAGGGTAAATTACATTTACCTCTCTTGAGGTATCTGCTAAATACAAGGACCTCCCCTGAGGTATCTGAATTGACACTGACCTACCATGTCAAACTTATCAAGTAAACGACGTTAATCAAAAATAGCATTTTACTATTTTACCCTTGTAGTTAATTAAAATTTTATTAGTTAAAAAATAAAAAAGCTAACAACTAAATCCCTAACCCTAATGTCGGTGAGGACGACGTCAACAACTTTCTCCTCCCTCTCCACCACCGCCACTACCACCATTTCCATCCAGCAAATTCCAAGTCCTAGACTCCATCGTCGTCTCAATCCTCAAGCACCACCGCTCCAAGTCACGGTGGAACCAAATCCGCTTTCCCTCACCAGCTTCAACCCCTCTGAAGCCTCCCAAATCACCCTTTGTCTCCGCAACAACCCTCGCTTCGCCCTCCGCTTCTTCCTCTTTACCATCAAAAACTCCCTCTGCAACCACAACCTTCTCTCCTACTCCACCATCATCCACACCCTCTTTACCACCTCAAACCTCTCGTTACCGCCTCAAACCTCACGCTCTAAACCTAATCCAATCCGCCCTCCGCCAACTCCCCGATAACCCCAGCACCAGCACATTATTATCCCCCAAAACTCTGAAAATTTTTTAAACTCTGGTCATGACCTACCGAGAGTGTGATTCGGCTCTGTTTGTATTCGATTTGTTGATTAAATCTTGTTTGACATCGCAAAGAATTGACCAGGCTGTTGAAATTGTTCGGATGTTACGATCTAAAGTTATTTTTCCTACTGTTAGTATCTATAATTAGTTAATTAAGTCGATTTTGAAGTTTTTTCGATGCAAAGATGGGCATGATTTTTGTAACCCCATCTCTTAGGTTTGCTTCTAAGGTTAAAAGTAGAGTTGATGGTGTGAAGGTTCTTCTGGGAGCCGAAGCAGAAGCTGCAATGGTGGTGACAGGGATCAATGGCAGTGGGAGTGGTGCCATAAAGGAGGTGGTGGTGCGAGACAATGGGGAGGGAGGGAGGTGGTGGTGACGCAGGTCCCTTCTTCACTAAAAAAGGCAATGCACTCTTTGTGTCGGTGGAGGCAGCAGGGTGGAGCCATGGATGAACTAAACATGATTTTTGTAATCTTCTTAAAATTTATTAATTTAATATATTTATTTTTATTATTTAATTAAGATAAGATAATATAAGAAATATACAATATAAGTCCGGGTAAAATAGGAACATTATGTGTAATAATAGCCAACATCAGCAAGCTCTGTTAACTTTTTGGACGGTCAACTAACGAAATGGCATATTTGATATTATCAACATAACCAAATGGAAGGTCAATGTTATTTCAGATACCTCGAGGAAGTCCTTGTATTTATCAGATACCTCATGGGAGATAAATGTAATTTACCCTATTTGTTATTGATGGATGGTGGTGAACTAAAGTGTTATGATGAGACTTTGCAGGTTAATGATTCAACTAAGTGGGAATCAGCTATACAGGATGAGATGGACTCTTGCATGAAAAATGAGTCATGAGAGTTAGTTGCACTACCACAGAGGAAGAAAGCTTTACATAACAAATGGGTTTCCAGGATCAAGGAAGAGCACGATGGTAGCAAGCATTACAAACCCAGATTGGTTGTGAAGAGCTTTCAGGAGAAATAAGGCCTTCCGTTCATCAAGGAAAAACCCTACCCTCCCCTCCCTTTTTGTCCTTAAGGCAAGGGTCCTCCTGTCGATTACACAAATTTTCTGCCCAGTTGTGAAGTTGACGACAATTAGACTTATGCTAAAAATTATGACGACTGAAATTTTGCAACTTAAGAAAATGGATGTGAAGATAGCATTCCTCCATGGTGATCTGGAGGGCATTTATATGAAGCAAGCACGGGGTTTTATAGCACGAGGGAAGGGGCTTGCAAGCAAAAAAAGAGCTTTTATGGGTTAAAATAGTGCCAAGACAATGGTACAAAATGTTTGACAAATTCATGTGCAGCAATTGCTTTGTGGGATGCCTGGCATATCAACGTTGCTATTTCAAGAGGTTTGACAGCAATTACATTATTCTGCTGCTTTATGTGGATGATATACTTATTGCAAGATCTAACACGCACGAGATTAATAAGTTGAAAGAACAGTTGCCAAAACAATTTGAGATGAATGATTTGGGTGTTGTGAAGTAAATTCTTGGGATGATGATCAACAAGGACACTGTTGCCGGTACATGTTTGCACTACATTTTTTTATCTAATGTTATGCATGTCTTTAATTCTACATGATAGGTGACTTAGTGTGTAGAGTTCACTTCACACTGAGAAAATCAAGGTATCGATCCCTCCAGAGTATAAGCTTTTGTTCAATCTTTAGATGGAATTGAACCCACCATCAGTAAGGCTATCGTACAATGTTTCAGTAGATCTATAGCATAGGACCATTCAATCATAGATGGAATTGATGCACCATCAGTAGGAATATAACAGAGTGTTTCAATGGGTCAGTAGCATCATGTTTTTATACTAGCTATATGAGGCAATTAATACACCATGGCTATTATGATACTAATTCCCTTAATCCCAAAAAAGTTCCAAGATAGTTAATAGATACATGTATTTGGGGTTGGTTATTCTCATTCTTAAAAGAGATCTTTTTGTGGGTCAATAAATACAATAAATTGAGTAACTGCATTGCGTGTGGTGAATGTTAACTATTGAGGAAATCCATGTCCCGATATAGGGATTGATGATACCCCCTTGAAAAAACTGATATATATTGATTAGTCAAACCTTGTAGGTGAATTTTGTATCCGGCACATCGAATGAATTAAATGGAAAGGTCTCGAAGAAATTTAAAGATATCGATTAAATATAATTGTTAGTCTTTATTTTCTGTATTAAGGGTATTTTTGTCATTGTGCCGTATATTCATTTTATATAAATAGATGTCAGGGAGAGGTGACTCATTATGTTCTTACTACCCCAATTTCTTGTCCTTGTCTTCTCTTTCACTTTCTCTAAAACCCTAAAGGTTAATTTTAGTACATTTAACTTGGTATCAGAGCATCGATCCAACCCTAAAATTACCGTATCATTCTGAAACGTATCGAGATAGAAACGGCATGCTAACTTTATATTCTGTACGATGACGTTAGGATGACGCCGCCGATTATACGAACACCGATGGTCGGTGAATACATGGAGGGCTTCCTCTCATGCTTCTGGCAATTATAGAGATTTTTACATTATTTTTTGATATTGTTTGATGTGTTTTTCGAGCCCCTGAATCATCTCGTTAAAGTTCTTGTTTCGTCAGAAACCCTAGGCCTCTGACCTATTTATTGTGTCGTTGTTGCTGGTTTTTTATGATCCAAATCCTTTCTATAGGTGCCAAAAATACTTGTGGGGATCATAATGGGAGTTGATTTGCTGTTCTAAGATTGTTTGATTATTCGATTTATCAAAAAAAGAGGAGTCGGCGACTGTTCTTCTTCGCGCGACTATTCTTCCCTGGGACTGTTCTTCGCGCGATTGTTCCTCTTTGTGATTTGTGTTCTTCGCGCGATTGTTCCTCTTTGTGATTGTTCCTCTTCGAAAGCCTAGGGTCCGACTTGGGTTATTCTTCAGTTTCTTTGGCTCAAAATCCTAGGATTTGTGCTTCGTCAAAGTCGCGACTGTGTTGGAAACCCTAGCGCCGACTTGGGTTGTTCTTCAACTTTTTTTGGTTCTTCAACTTTTTTTTTGCTTAGCTTGCTTCATGGTAACGTGGTTGGGATATTCTTTATTTTTTTTTCTTGGTTTGCTACTACCGGTCTTCCCATTATTCTTTGAAATTCTATTTAGCTTAATATTTGTTGGCTGTTCTTCACCATGGCTGAGACAAACTTTTGACCTCAAAGATGATTTGTCCCATTGTGTTGCCTCTAAGCGTTTGAATAGACTGAATTATTTAGCTTGCGCACGCATTTAAAGTTTTTCTTAAAGAGAAGAGACAGATGAGCTACATTACCGATCATCCTCCGGTAATCGGTGACTCTAAACTCGTGAATTGGGAAAGTACAGACTTGGTGATTATGGGTTGCGAATTGGGAAAGTACAAACTCGGTGATTATGGGTTGATTGTGACATAGTTTGGAGCCCCGTATCGCCACTACCATCGAGTTTTGTGATACATCGAAAAAGATTTGGGATTCCCTTGCTGACACCTTCTCTACCCAAAGTAATGTTTCTCGCATCTATGAGCTTTATGAGAAGATTTTCAACTCTAAACAGTCTGGTAAGCTTTTAGATGAATATTATAATAATCTGAAGAGTTTGTGGGATCAACTATTACAACATTATCCTCTCACCACAGATTTGGTACAACAGAGATGCCATTGGGAGGATTTTATGATTGCTTCTCTTCTTTCCGGTTTGGATCCTAACTTGCGGGGATCCAAAAATCAGATTCTTGCCAATGAAACTTTACCTACTGCTACTAATGCATATTCTCGGCTCTTGTGTTCATCTTTGGGCCCCTCATTTGCTTCTCCATGATCTTCTCTTTCTGTTTCTAAAGCTTCCACTCTAGTATCCACTGGTGGCAGTCGTAGTAACAGTCATGGTGGTTGTGGTAGTCGGTCTACTCAGGGTGGCTCACGTGGGGGTTGTCGATCCGATTCGGGATTATCAAAAATGTGATCATTGTTGTGGCACCAATCATACTGAACCATATTATTGGAAAAAAATATGGCAAGCCAAATTTTTCACATCATGTAAACTGAAGGGACTCTTCAGTATATGCCACCTATATCATCCGGCAATCAAAACGCACCTTCATCTGGTTTTCATGACATACCACTTAACTTAGTGAGTTAGTTCAGACTTTACGCACTGCTTATCCTTCCACTTCTATTGCTACTTTAGCAAACTCAGGTACCCTTGCATGTCCTGCTATTTCTTCTCCCACATGGGTCATAGATTCTAGTGCCACATCTCATATGCCTAGTAATTCCTCCTTTCACGTGTGGAAATTAAAATCTAACCATGGTAATGTCAACGAAAATAATTACATGCTTGATAATGCTTAAGTATATTTGTTGAGGATTGTTTGGTTGAACCTTGTGGTGTTTGACACCAAATTTTGAACCTTTTACACATCCTTCCCTCGGAGCCAAATCCAGCGTTGGCCGCTCGAGCAACCCTTGGCAGCAGCATTTTAAGTGATGAGTTAAACATTTCATCCCTCATTCTTTTCATCCTCCTCTCTCTCTCTCTAAGAACAAAACTTGTGCCCTAGGGTTGGGTTTGGTGATTCCTTGGAGCTTTCCTTGCCCATTAGAGTTGATTTCTTGCTTCTCTCCCAAGTGAATGGATTGAAAATTAATGAGTTAGGGTTTTAGGGTTGAGTCAAAACCATGAAAATTGGGGCCTTTTGGGTTGTTGGGTTCAAATGATAAAATTGATCGAATTTTTGGACAATTTGGAGTTATATTAACCTAGTTGCGTATAAATTTCATAAACCTTTATGATATGTGAAAACGATAGATAATGAGTTGGGGACTGAGTAAATCCTTTGAATTGGTGAAAACGAATTATGTGAGATGTTGATTTGGGGTTTTGAACCTTTATATTCGAGTATATGAATTATGAGAATGTGTGAAATTGTTGAGAATTGAAATCGTAACGGTATTAGGTTTCGGCGAAAGGAAACAGGTTGACGGTTGAATTCGCGTTGATTTTTGTAATAAGAGAATAATTGATTATCAGAAAGTTTAGCCTCTCAATTAGAGAGATTCACTATATATAATAATTACAAATGTGTGTACAGCAAAATCCTAATGGGCCCTTATAGCTAACGGGCCTATCTACAGATATTATATACATACATCTAATAATATCACCAACACTCCCCCTTAAGCTGGAGCATAAATATCAATCATACCTAGATTGTTACAAATATAAGGAACTCGTGGTCCCACTAATAACTTAGTAAACATATCTGCGAGTTGTTCTGTTATCTTCACATGACCCAAGGATATAATACTGACCCAAGGATATAATACCCTTCTGACACTTTTCACTAACAAAATAACAGTCAACTTTAATATGCTTTGTCCTTTCGTGAAAAACTGGGTTATTAGTGACATGCATAGCAGCCTGGTTATCACACCACAACCTTGTGGATTCTGTCATAGGCATGCCAATCTCTTCTAAGAGTTGTCGTGTCCACATAACCTCAGTAGTTACCATTCCCATAACTCGATACTCAGTTTCAGCACTTAACCTTGCTACAACGTCTTGTTTCTTGCTTCTCCAAGAAATCAGATTCCCTCCAAGAAATATAGAGTATCCTGAGGTTGATTGCCTATCACTAGGAGATCCCGCCCAATCTGAATCCGAATACCCCTCCAAGTTGAGGTGTCCATGATTCTTGAAAACTAATCGTTTACCAGGATTAATTTTTAAGTATCTCAATATAAGAAGCACCGCCTGCCAATGATTTGTTCTTGGAGACTCCATGAATTGACTCGTGACTCACCACACTTACCGCAAAGGGAATGTCTGAACGTGTCATGGTGGTAAGATAATTCAATTTTTCCACTAGCCGTCTATACCTGTCTGAATGAGAGAACTCACTATCATCGTCTTTGCCCAACTTTTGCCTTGGATCCATAAGAGTCTCACTGCCTCTGCTTCCCTGAAACCCTGCCTCAGATAGGATGTCAAACACATATTTTCGTTGGAAGAGAAAGATACCATCTTTCTTCTGTGCCACTTTCATGCTAAAAAAGTACTTAAGGGCCCCCAAATCTTTGGTTTGGAATTGGCACTGTAGAAAGGTCTTCAGATTACTGATCCCAGCAGTGTCATCTCCTGTAATCACAATATCATCAACATACACAACTAGCATAAGAAATCCATGTCCCGAGCGACGGTAAAAGATACTCGGATCTTTCCCACATTGATGTAAGCCAAACGTGTGAACCACCGAACTAAATCAACCAAACCAAGCCCGTGGTGACTGCTTAAGGCCATAAAGGGAGCGTTTGAGGCGATAGACTTTCCCATTCTCCCCCTGAGCAACAAACCCCGGAGGTTGCTCCATGTAAACTTCCTCCCATAGGCCACCCGCGGGTAGCAGCTAAAGAAATGAGCAAGTGGACAGACGTCATCTTAGCCACGGGCGAGAATGTATCAAAGTAATCCACTCCATAAGTCTGAGCATAACTCTTGGCCACCAAGCGAGCCTTCAACCGGGCCAACGAACCATCAAGGTTGACCTTAATAGTGTATACCCACTTGCAGCTAATAGCGTGCTTATAGGGAGGAAGGGGAACGAGCTTCCAAATTTGATTATATTCCAAAGCTGCCATTTCTTCTGCCATAGCCCGGTGCCATCAAGAATCAATGACGGCCTCTTGTATGGTCTTGGGAAGAGAGAATCTAGGGTGGAAATCAAGCACTGAGTAGAAGTAGAAAGTCCCTTATAGGATTGCACATAAAGAGGATTATCACAACATTGGCGATAACTTTTACAATAAGCAATAGCAGCATTACTTACAGTCTCAGGTGAGGATGAGCTTGGATCTGGTGACGAGATGACTGGCTCGGTAGAGGCCGCGGGAGTAGGCTCACCATCTGGTAGAGGTCCCGAACTAGGAGCTGGAGCCTGCACTGAAGTAATACGATATAACAAGAAATCAGCATCTACAGGGGATGGAGCAGGATTCGACTGGATAAAAAACGGATAATAAGATTGTGACTCGATGAAGGTAACGTCACATGACACCACAAATCGACCAAGATTATGAGAATATCACCGATATCCCTTCTGAGTTCGTGAATACCCAAGGAAAATACACTTCAAAGCCCGAGCATCTAATTTTGAAATGAAGGGTCGAGTGTCACGAACATAACATACACAACCAAAGACTCGAAGGGGAAGGGCAAAGAGACACCGTTTGTGAAAAAGGACTAAGTGTGGGGTCTGGCCTTGGAGAATAGTTGATGGCATCCGATTGTTCAAGTAACATGCTGTAAGGACAACTTCACTCCAGAATTGCTTCGGTACCTTCATGTGGAACATAAGGGCACGAGTTACCTCGAGAAGGTGACGGTTCTTCCTTTCTGCA
>JAOTRH010439981.1:0-33171 GCA_034768845.1 Heliamphora exappendiculata
TTTGTTCATAGTGTAGTTAAGGCAGAATTGTTGAAATGAATCAGGCAGTGATTGGAGCACGATATTGATTTGGGATTTTGCATTGATTTCTGCTCTAAGGGCCTCCAGCTCGTTAAGAAGACTGATCATCTTTAAAACATGTTCCCTAACAGGTGTACCCTCAGCCATAGTTGTGTTCATAAGAGCCCTCATGGTTACCTGCCTTGCTGCCCAACCCTGATCACCAAATATTTCTATAAGGTTCATCATGATCTCAACTGCAGATGCCATATACTAATTTTGGCATTGCAGTACATCCGACATTGACACCAACATGTAACAGCTAGCCATCCGATCAGCCTTCTTTCACTTATTATAATCCTGGATCTCCTGATCGGTGGATCTATCATGAGGAGTGGAAGGGCATGGCTCATACAACACAAACCTATAGTCGTTAGAAGCTAACACAATATCGAGATTCCGTTTTCATGTGATAAAGCTTGGTCCAGTTAATTTATATTCCTTGAGTATTGCCGCAAGTGGATTGAAACCATTATTAAAACCTGAGAAACATAAAAGAAAACTTTTTAATTCTTTTATCAAATTAGGTTCCCTCAACTTTTTAATTTAAAAAAAGAATTATTTGCAGCTCGAAACCTTCATGATTAAGCAGGCCACGTAGTGTGGACGTCTAACAATTAACGAACAAATAACTACTCGGCTTTTAATCCCTTGATATAAGACATTCCATGTAAATTAAATAACCAATAAGTTTTGGTCCCCACAAATAAAAACAGTGACTCCTTAGGGAGGATATTTTTATTCACGGATCAAGTGTATAACCATTACACTAAGTTTGAAAATCCCAAGTCAAAGCCTCGGGCCCAGTGAAAACAAACCCTACTTTGCACTATTCTCAAATTTACTTTTTACAAAAATTCGTACCAGAGATACCATGAATAATTATAACCCTTCCTTAGTGAGACCGAAAGTCTAAACCGACACGCGAGCTATAACTGCATCTCCTATGAACGTGTAATAGAGACCGTAGGATTTATCTATGATTAAACCCTTCTCCCACTTAATATTTTAAAAAAAATAAAAGATTTTTCTTTTTTATTCATTTTAAATGATTAAACAAATTTTAAGTCCCGGTTAAAATAAATCCGATTTTAATCAAATAAAATATTCCTTGTTTAATCATAATAAAATAAACAAAAACCTTTTCTTATTTAATTTTGCGTAAGAAATTAATTTTTTAGATTTTAATTAAAAAATCTTAATAAATTTTAACACAAAATTAAATAAATAATTATATAATTATTTTACCGTTTTAAAAATTGTTAGGATTATTTATTTTATAAAATCGTTTTTCCTAATATACTTCCGATAATAAAAATCATACATAAAAGGAAAAATAAATAAAATAAATTTCATCCACGCAATTAAATAAAACAAATAAATAATTAATTAACCAACGAAAAATTAAATAAATATTAAGTCGTTATGATCCGGTCCATCCGTTTAATCTTTTAATCCAACGGTCTCGGATTAAAGATTAAACGCTTAGGGTTTTGAAACCCTAAACGAGCCGTCAAATACTCGACATTCTTCCTCAGCCCTCGGACCACCATCACAGCCCCAGACCACCGCTAGAACGCCAGAAAAAAGCTGAAAAAGAAGCCCAAACAGCCCCTTGAGGTGCCACAAAAAAACTACTGTGTATGGCATCCATGCACCGCCTTTTTTCAGCCGCTGTTTGACCGCCTTGTCAAACCCAAAAGTGTCCCAAAAAATTACTGGAGCTAGCTAACATCCCAAACCAGATGTCCGCAAAACACCGCATCAAAACTCGAAGTCGAAGTGCCCAAAAAAATCACCAAAGTACCAAAATTACTGTAGCACGCCACTACGCGCACCAAACTTTGAGAAATTTTTTCACCCCTTTTCCGTCGTCGCCTTGCCGCCATCGGACCACCGTTGGAAAGCTAATGGATTGAACTTAATTTTAGGAAAACAATTGAGTCAAAAAAGATCCCCAAAATTCCCAAAAATAAACCTCGAACATGGCGCAACACTGCTGGCCGAACAGGCCTACCGCCGCTGTCTTGTTTTCTTTCTTTGCCTTTGTTCCTCGTTTTGCGTGATTCAATTATAATAATGATCCATAAAAAATGTAAATGAAGTAATATTTTACGTCATAAAATTCTTATACCCCACATAGGAGGTGTACAACTGATCTAATCTCGATATAAAACCGCCGAGATAAATGATTAAAAAATGATATAAAATAAAATCATCCATTCATACATATAACCGGATCATAACGACATAGGTTACAAAAAAAAATGCTACCACAATAGTTTTTCATGAAAAATCGCAACCTGGCTCTGATACCATTGTTGGAACGCGAAAGGAAAAATAAGAACCGGCGCCGTGACCATAAAAAACGGCGCATGTATTTTTCATGAAAAACCATATCCATGAATAGATATATTAAAATTAAATATACCTTCAAGAAACTTGTACAAGTTTCTTTGATGCAGAACAACGATCCGCGATGACCCAATGATATTCTCGCGTATATCCCGACGCACTCGACGATCCCGACGAGTGGGCACCAATCTGAATCTTCGTGTTTTTCTCCTCCTTGGTTTCTATCTCACACATCTCTCTCTCAAAGCCAAAAGAATACACAATGGGAAGGAGAAGGGGGCGGTGGCTAGGGCTTGGGATTAGGTTCAATTTTTGGCTCCTTGCGATATGGTTTTAATATATCACTTGAGTTATCCTTGGAAACTATATATCTCTTTCCTAAAACTAAGGAGGAGATATATATTTTCCATAAAATAACCTTATACCCCTATTAGGGCCGGCCACCTAGGGAGAGATCCCTAGGTGTGCCAAATTTCAATGCCGCCCTCCATTATTTAATTTAATCCCAGAATGTTCACGGCGGCAAAACCGACATTCAAATTAAATTAAATAATTACCGAAACTGATAAGAAAAAATTCGTGCGTATAAAGGGCTACGTGAGGGATCACGATAAAGTATAGGACTCGGGCTAACCGTACGAGAAAACCAGATATCCCTAACTTTGTCCCTGAGTTAGATCATTTCTCGCACGAACCAGAACTTATTGCACTAAAGGCCCTGACTGAACTCCCGGTCCTAACTCAAATTATGTCTTGAGTTTCCAATTATCAAATGCACTGAATTCTCCCCACATTTAAGATATGGATTTCCGATAAATAAATTAGGTTACTGATAACCCGATTTAATTATCCTCTTCTCCTAGCAACCGCACCGCTTAACCTTTTGATATGCCAGATCCAAAGATCCATTGTACAGATTTAGCATAATCAAACCTATAAGCAAAGCACACGAGGGAAAACTCCTCAACCTAAGTCGGGCGTGGTTTTCGTTAGCTAATTATCGATCATCGGACAAATAACGCCAGTACCCAACTCATCGGTATTACTGATCTCATGGAGGAAATCTCAACCATTGATGACTCAAAATACTGTACACTATCTGAACACAATCAATCAATTACTTCAGGATTAAGAGTTTGTGCAATACATGATAATACGGGATGTTGATCAATTCATATAGTCAGTATAGAATTGATCATTCCGTTGATCCCATTCAATACACTCCAAGTGTACTAACACATCAAGCTCGAACATCGAATTCTCTAAACCTGAATTCAACCCATTCGACCTAGCCAAGATCAGCTACTACAACAATGTACTACAATCGTACCAACAGAATATCCGGGTCCATTGCGATTGTAAGCCTACCTGTATAATCTGTCAGAACCTATGACCCGATCTTCCGTGCAGCATGCACTGAGTCAAATACTGAACAGAATATACGGACTATGCATTCATTCATCACAAATATAAAAATAAAACCACAAATGCAAAAACATCTCAAATGTTTCTCATTAATATGCCTAGGATCAAGAATAAAAAAAAACTTAAAAAGCATGGCTTTTCAGTATACATTCCTAACAACCTGAACTTGCGCCAACGACAATGGATGGAGTTGTTGGAGGATTATGATTTTAACTTGCAGTACCATCCAGGGAAGGCCAATGTTGTGGTAGACGCGCTCAGTAGGAAATCTCACGGGTCGTTAGCTTCTGTGGCTATACGTGAGTGGGACATGCTTAGAGCAGTTGGAGAGTTTGATTTGTGTCTCAAGGAGACAAGGACAGGTGCCACTTTGTTTTCAGTGGTTTCACGACCAGCATTGATTGCACGTATGCTAGAGGTCCAGCGGACGGACCAGGAGGCTCAAATAATACAAGATCGTGTTTCTAGTGGCAAGGATACAGCAAGATGGATTGTGGGTTTTGATCAGAGTTTGAGGTTTGTAGGCAGGTTGTTTGTGCCAGAGTCATGCCGAGCTGATCTATTACGTGAGTGTCATAATTCTCGTCTTGCCATGCATCCTGGAGGCGTGAAGATGTACCATGACTTACGTCGTCAGTTCTATTGGACGGGAATAAAGCAAGATGTGATCCAGTTTGTTTTCCGATGCGTCACCTGTCAGCAGGTAAAGGCAGAACAACAAAAACTGGCAGGATTGCTACATTCGTTGCCTATATCAGATTAGAAGTGGGAGCATATCACAATGGACTTTGTATTAGGACTTCCTCGATCACCTGGGGGATACGACGCCGTATGGGTTGTGGTTGATAGGTTGACGAAGTCTGCACACTTTCTCCCCATCCGAGTGAGGGATTCGGTGGAACGACTGAGTGGCTTGTATGTCAGGGAGATAGTCCAGTTGCATGGAGTGCCAGTGTCTATTATTTTTGACCGAGACCCGCGCTTCACATCGCACTTTTGGCAGAGTCTTCAGGAGGCTTTGGGGATGAACTTGATGTTCAGTACTGCTTTTCACCCCCAAACGGATGGTCAGTCTGAGAGGACCATACAGATTCTGGAGGATATGCTGAGGGCTTGTGTCCTTGACTTCAGAGGTTCGTGGGAGGATCATCTACCGTTAGCATAGTTTGCATACAACAACAACTATCAGTCCAGTATTAGGATGGCACCGTATGAGGCTTTATATGGTAGACCTTGTAGATCGCCAGTGTGCTGGACAGATGTGGGGGAGACCACAGTCTTGGGACCAGACATGGTGAGGGAGACGACAGAGAAGGTTACTGTAATTCACCAGCGCCTACTAACAGCGCAGAGTCTCCAGAAGAGCTATGCAGACCAGAGGAAGTGACCTTTGGAGTTTGCAGTGGGGGATCATATGTTCCTAAAGGTCTCACCACGTAGAGGTTTGATAAGGTTTGGTCGTAGCAGGAAGCTATCACCGCGCTCCATTGGACCATTTGAGATCCTTGACAAAATTGGAAAGGTTGCATATCGTTTGGCCTTGCCACCTCAATTAGCATATGTGCATAACGTGCTTCGCATTTTTATGCTTCGGAGATACAAGCCTGGTCCTTCTCATGTGTTAGATTGGGCTGAGCTACGGGTGGATGAGGATGCCACTTATGAGGAGCGTCCAGTGAGGATTCTTGACACAAAGGAGCAAGTGTTACGGGGCAAGACCATTGCTTCTGTCAACGTCTTATGGCTTCACCGCGGGATTGAAGAAGCTACATGGGAGCTGGAGTCTGAGATGCGTGCTAGATACCCGGAGCTTTTTCCTTTGTGACCTTGTAGCGAATTTTGGGAGCAAAATTTCTTAAGGGGGGAGAGTTGTGAGATCCGGACCCATTTCTTTTTGAGACTTATGTATATACGATTGTTTTGCACATATGTTTCAATGATGTATGATTTACTCATTTTGATGCATGATTAAGTTTATCTGAGCATGCGGGATCAGTTCCCAGGATTATAGAGAGTTGCCGTGCGAATTTCAAAAATTTAAAAAAAAAGATATTTTAGAGGCCTATAAATATCGGGACTTAGATATTTTCTAAAACATATTTTTGAAAACTTAACTTCTAAGTTTCCTCTAGTTTTCTCTCTGCCTTCTGTTTAACTTCTCGAAGCTTCGTTTTTGACAAACCAACTGCTAATCCTTAGTATCGGCATCGTGGTCTACGTATCCATCGAGTCAGAATTTTATTCTGATGAAGCTTGGTTTTGCACGTGGACCGAGACGTTAAGTTTTGAACTCACCGAGGTAGAATCCTAGACTGTATAACTGTTAGAGGGTACTACATGTAATCCTACGTGTTTCTACCGTTTAAAAAGGTATGAAAAGTTATTTATGTTTCAAATCCAGTTTTTGGTTAAAACCATTTTTCGGCGTTCAATTGGATGAAATCGAAAAAGGGATGTTTCTTTCGAGTTTTTATGAAAGCCTCGAGCTTGGGTATGCTCCTAGGAATCAAAACGGGTGTTTCTGAGGCTTGATCTGACATTTGAAAACCAAAATCGTAGCTCAAAAACATAATCTGGGTTCCTTCAGTCGACTGAACCTATGAGTTCAGTCGACTGGATCATCATGTTAGAGGTTCAATCGACTGGACCGGAGAGGTCAGTCGACTGAAATGGTTTCTATTTTGGTTTGCCTTTCCAGTGTGTTTTTCAGTCGACTAGAGGGTGAGTCCAGTCGACTGAACCTGGTTATTTTGGAAAATGATGTGTTTTGGTTCAAGCTTTCCTCGTGCGATGTCTATCCGAGGTTTTTATGAGATTCTATGGTTTCAAAAAGGGGTTATCAGAGGTTTTCAAAAGGATGTTTGAAAACAGAGTCTTGGGAAAACTTTTCAAACGTGTTTGTGAAGGTTTGGAGCTAACCTTTGGGGCTGAGTCTCGACTTCTAAAACGTTTTGGTGAAAATCATGTTTTGACATGTTTTGTTTGATCTCCATGGTTCATGGATTGAATCCCCTTGTATACATGTGTTATGTATTTATTTTTGTGGATTGGTTTTGATATGTTTATCCATAGATGTACCGTGGCAATGGGTATTGTTGAGTTAGGCTTCAATTGCTCCTCGGTGTAAGTTCGAAAACGTGCACAATGTAGGTGCTCTGTACCTTCGGGTTAGTCCCCATAAATTAAGTGATTGCGTGCTTTGTACCCTCGGGGTAGGTCCCGTAACTTAAGCAGTAGGTGCTCTGTACCTTCAGATTGAAACCCGTAAATTGAGTGGTTGGTGGGTGCTCTGGACCCTCGGGCTTGACCCGTAAATTGAGCAGTTACGTTATTGTGATTCCGTATAGAACTTGTCATTATCAAGCCCGTGGGTCTAAGATAATGGACGAGAGTCTATAGTTGTTGCCTTTATCTTAAGTTGACAGAGTCGGCACATAGGATTGCATTTTATCATGTCTCCTCGGCTGCGTGTCCCGAGTGGAGAATGCTGTGTTTTACTGCTTTCCCTTAACTGTGGCATGATATCTGCCAGGTTATATGCATAGTTTAAAGGATGAAAAACTGATGGATTTTTTTTTTAGAAAAACCTGTTTTGAGCTTTTGTGGTCGAGTTCGCTCCTACCATATGATTGCATGACCTGGATTACAGTTTATAGTTTATTTTCAATTGGGCTTCGGCTCACGGTGTGGAATTTTTTCTGTAAAACCTTTTTCAGGTGGGCACGAGGAGTTGACCTAGTGCAGAGGTGATGGAAGACCTGTTATAATTTTTCTTTTTTGAGACATGTACTTACACATGTGACGCCTGTTTAGCCTGGTTTTGTACGCCGTTTGGCGATATTCTTATTCATGTACGAGAATGCATGTTTACTATTTATGAGAGTGGAACTTGGGAAATCTTTTATCCAAATGTTGTATTCTGATTATCAACTGTGGAACTTAGGTGTTTTGGTGGGCTTTCGCATAACCCGGATGTTTGGGGCGTGACAGAGAGATAGAGATCAAGACCAAGAGAGAGAGAGAGGGAAGAGACTTCGGTGCTCGCCGGAGTTGAGGTCGCCAGAGCATAGGGGTGATGCCAGCGTTGGTCGCGGCATCACCGCTGGACAGAGGAGCTGATGGCCGGTAGTGGGGCGCTTCTCCTCCTCAGCTTCTTCGATTGTTAGCTTTTGTTGAAGGCTTGAAGTCTCCCCAGCTTCTTCTTAAACCCAAATATTGTAATTTACAGTAGCTTCTCTCCTCTTCTCTTTATGAGAATTGCTTTCAGAATTCACTCAAGGTGTTTATAAAACATGAGCGCGAAGAGGTATTTATAAGAGGGACTTAGGGACAGCTGTCACTGGTACATGGCAATATGCATGGATCAAATATGACAAGTGGCCTATTTTTGTTTATTTTCTTTCGTATAAATTTTTTGATGTAAAATTTTTAATTCAAGAAAATATAAAAATTTAGATATAGATTTGTAATGTATTTTTATGAATTATCGTATAGTTAAAATCTTAATTAGAGTTTTATATCTATTTAATATATTTTACTGCGATTTGTCAATTATTAGCATTTTTAATAACTATAAATTTTTAAATTCAAAAAAATTCTCAAAAATTCAAGATAAACATTTAATATTATTTTACGAATTATTGTGTAATTAGAATGTGCATAAAATTTTCTAACTATATAATATATTTTCACCTCAATTTTTTTAATTATCGAATTTTAATAGTTGTAAGTTTTTGAATTCTAATTTTAGAATCAACTATAAGGTTTTGTTAGGAATTTTATTCTAGATCTTTTGTAATTTACTACTCTTTATTTTTTCTTCAATCTAAATGTCAAACGTCGCATCCTCCCCAACTTTAGAAAGTTTGGTCCCCCAAACCTAGCGTAGACTTCTATAGGGTAATTCTACTAATTTTCTATTTGTAGCCATCGTCTTAGAAATTCGTACATGTGGCATCGTTTTCTTGATTTTGTGGATTTCCAAGTGTTAATGTGTAAAGGTGTCCTTGTATTCGATTGTTATGCTGATTCATATCTCGAATCCTTGGTCTCGAGCTTTGATTTGTAACTTCATTTCTTGTTGTTACTCTGGCTTTCTTTCGCATTTTTGGACAATTTTTCTTGTAGTAGTCCTTTGATCCACATCTCCAACATCTATTTGTCAAATGCCATCACGTCCCAGTATGTCTGTTTCTGCAAACTTCGCATGGATTAGCTCACTCCTTCTGACTATCCTCTTATCTTATCGTACCGGAATTGGATCTCTTCTTCATCCTTTCATCAAATTTCTCGATGTTCGAGTTCTGGTGTTTTTGATTCTCAAGAATTCTCCAGCTTTCTTCTTCTTCTTCTTGTTCTACTAAAAGTGCCTGATCTATTACCTCTGAATATGTCGATAATCTCATGGGTCGTACGATTTTTCAAATTTCTGGCTTCAATCCATCTTCAAATTTTTTCGCTTTCATATTTTCAGTCGAAATCATATGAGGCACGTATTTTGCAAGATTCGTAAATTCAGCTTCGTAATCAACTACGGTCATTGATTCTTTTTTCTTGAGTTGTTGAAACTTCATACTCTTAGCATCCAAAAGTGACTGAGAAATATACTTTTCTCTAAAAACCAGTAAGAACTTTTCCCAGGTCATTTCGGGCTCTGCTTCTTCCTTCATCGTCCACCATCGATGTGCTTCCTTTTCTAGTTGGTAAGCTGCTAATTCAACTTTCTGCCTTTCGCTACATTCTAGTACTCGAAAAATTTTATTGAGGGTTGCTATCCAAGCATTTGCTCTAATTGGATCTAGTCCGCCTTCAAAGGTTGGAGGTTTGAGTTTTAACAATTCTTTGATGTTCGCCCTCATTGTATATGGCTGTTCTGGACTTTCTTGACGTGGGTTGTTATTTTGTTGTTGGTTTTTAGGGTGTTGACCTCCTAGCTATTGGTTCATAGGGTAAAGATTGTCACGTCTTCCTTCAGGTCGTTGAGGTGGGGGTACAAAATTTCGTGGGATGTGCATCCGAACTACTTCAGCTAACTTTGCCACACTTCGCTGGAGTTGTTCTAAATGCTTATTCATATTGACTGAAGTTCGATTTTGCGCACTGCCACTAGTAAGATCCATATCTTAACCTACAAGGGCCATCAGTAAGGTTACCGACTTAACTATCAGATCAATGAAGTAGTCATTCGTATAAACACACAAAAGGTCTATCACACATAACAGGAAAAGCTACCATCCAGCTTGATTAATTTTCTCAGACTTTCCATCAGAAGAAATGGTGATCAGGCATTTTTTCAATTGGAATTTCAAGAATAATCGCTCAGTTGTCATGAAACATAGCAGGGCAAAGATCAAGTATAACATACGTATAACACAGATAACTAGTTTAGCTAGGCGTTTAACTATCTCTAAAATGTATGAATCCTTATAGTTTCATGTCCTACCAAAACATTATTATGGTCACAGAATCGCAACTTTTGAACTTAAGACACAAAAGATATAAAAGTGGGGTGTAGCTACTGTGTACGTAATCCTATGGCTCAAGGTTTTTAAGAAAATCTAAAAACTAAAGCACTGATACCATCTCTGTCACGTCCCATTTTTATAAATGGTATTCGTGATCGGTCAGTGAGTCAAGCTCAACCGAGGCTTACTTCTTTTTTTTCCAATAGTTTAAGGATTTTCAAAAACATTATTTAGAAAAGGTTTAGCGAAAACAAAAATTTACAAGCATTCCCAAAGACAAACAAGTGTCATGAAGTATGTTAACTTTACAGGAGAAGATCTGAGTACAAAATATTTACATCTAAATATAATCAGGTACACGTGTCCCAACTAATAACACAAAATGATAATTTCTTCTCTTCGATTGTCCAGCATTCACCTGACCCTGAAATGCCACAACATCAATTTCATAAGCACAAAGCTTGTGTGAGTGTGCATATCAAGGTTACAAATTTATCATGAATATCAATTTTACCGTATGAAAACATCTCATCAAATTGTTTTGTTAAAAACATCATTTTTCATAGACAGATTACAGACATTAAACCCTAGTAGGTTTTTATAAACAAGTTGCAGGCATTGTGCCTTAGCAAATGTTCCATAGACAGGTTACAGGCACTAAGCCTTACAAACGATGATAAGCTCATGGCTATGCCAATATTACGTAGGGATTGACCCTACAACCCTTTTCGCTATGATATCATAACCAACAATCACCTGGTCGTGATTCCATCCTTATACACATCGCTGTTCAACACCCCAGCGATCGGGTTAACACCATTCAAGCTATCATCATATACACATTTTCAAAGTAGTCTCAACAGGATATTCATGTCTTTCTCAAACCATGGATAACCACATTTTTCACAGATATCTCCATAACAAGAAAGTCGTACGAAAAATGTCATTTTATGCGAAAAGACAATACTTTGCATTCAAAACATAACATGAAAGCTCAAGGAACAAAGATATACGAGACTCACCTAATATTAGCAGGAGTTCATTCAATTAATCTTGTCCAAGCATGTCCAAATCTAGATAAACACATACAATACTAATTTTAGTAAAATTTTCATAATTGCGTTAACCTATTATATCTTATCTTTATCGAAATCTAAAAGTTTATTCAATTGTAAATTTTTGATTTTAAAACTTGATTGCTATAAAACTTAATAAAATAAATAATCATTTTGTACGATTTTGGCCTTTAACCTTCTTTTAATATGAAAAAAATGATTTTAACGAAATATATTTTTTTTAAGCTAAAAATAATAAAGCTAAACATTACAAAATTTGAAAGGAAATGGAACAATAAGATTTCTAGTTTCAAATAATGTCATAGAACTAACGTTTAGAGAAAAAAAAACATTAATCTCATAAAGCTTTATAATTTTGTTAAATTAATTTATTTTATTTTTTTAAAAAAATCTTTTTATTCTAACTTAAGAGAACAACGTTAAATTTTTATTTAACCCAATTAGATTTCATAATATTACGAAAGTTGTCTTTGTTTAAAGACTTAATCCATAATACAATATTTTGTTTTAACTCTCAATCTTTGATACAAACAAATCTTTTAATTTATGGTTAATTAGTCTAAGATCCTATTTTGACAACTTATTTTATGATAAATCTTACGTAATAAACTCATATCTTAGGAGATCCTTTTTATATGTTTTGTGACCTTTTTACCCTCAAATTACTATCTATGGACTTTGTGAATAAATTAATACTGACTTAACGATATAGCTGTTACATTCCATGGTCAAATTTATTTATGGAAACTTTTCAATCCTTTCGATTAAGATGGAATGATATCTCATTAGCATTTCATAAAAATAACAGTTTTGGTAAGTATATCTTCAAAATAATTCAAAAAATAATGCTACAGAATCACCCGCCTATGGTGAATGCATTAGAGAAAGCATTTCTATTACTTGCATTTTCAGAAACATATTGCATTGGTGGGTCACCCAAAAACCATTTCACCTCCAAATAGAAAACTGTTTGTTAGTCATTTCTTCAAAGTACGTCATTTCTCATAGATGAGCAGTGAACTCGTTTGGATGCAGTTCGTCAATATTGATGTATTCCATTTGTGTGTGGACGTCGTAGTTGCTGAACATGTAACCGCATATCCATTTTCTATTTATAATCTATTTGTGTCTCATAGTTGCTGAAAACGATAATTTTTTTTATTCAAAAAGAGTTTTTATTTTATTGAAAATGTGAATATTAGTCTTTTGCATATGAAATACTTGTTCAAATTAATGGTATTATGTTTCCTGCAGAACATGTTAATATGGCAATACAAGTTTTGTCAATAACTGCAGTGCGAAATGATAATAGTCTGCCATGCTAATATGGATGTGTGGAAAAACGAAGTGCGAAAGGATAATGGTCTGCTATGCTAAGATGGACATTGTGTTCAATTTACGCCACGGCTAGGGTTCCCAAAATATAACAATGATTTTGCAAACAAAAAATGGTAATGGATGACTCAATCGAAAGTTTCATATTAACATTTTGTACAGAAATTAAAAGAAGGAAGATTCATGGACGGTTTGTACGCCGCGACTAGGTTTCCAAAAATATAACAGCAATTTTAAAAACATGAAATGTGAATGGATGAATCAATGGAAAGTTCCATATTAACAATTTGTACAGAAAGTAAAAAAAGGAAGGCTCATGGAGGGTTTCTTACTTTTGATCTTCATTTTCTACGCCGATGATTTGATGCTCTAAAGATTTCGTGGAGGTTTTATCACTCTTGGAAATGTGGAAATTATATTTGATTCTCCAGATAGATTACCGCATTACATAGTGCTTCATATATGGAAATTGGATTTTCTTTTGATAGTGGAAAGTTTGATACACAAAGCAAATGCGAAATAAAAATACTTCTGAAGTTTTAACTTTTGCTCTGTTTTAGGAAAGAGTTGTCAGTTTGTAGACAATCCCGTGGGAATGAAAAAATAAAAAATGGGAGTACTTTCGGTATGGCGGGCAAAACGAGGACTTCGTGGATTAGTTGTTCACTAAATGGTACTTAGACTCAAATAAGTTGTCTAAATGGGATTGGAGATTAAATTACCCTTTAATTTTACCTTTACTTATTTATTTCTTTTTTCTTAAAAAGGAATTAAATTTTTTTATTTCTTTTAAAATTCTTGTTAAAGAGAACTAAAAACAATTAGGGACAACAAACTGGGCCTCAACCCAATTCTCTCATGCATAAAACATAACACACCCACACACACAACACTCACACACACAACACACACATACCATTAACAACACGCACAACACATACTCACCGCACTCTCAAACATCGCAAAGGCTCTCGGTGGTGGCATATGGTTCGGGTGGTGGTGGCTTTATTGGCGAGTAAGTGAGGGAGCCGTGAGGAGGAGACGCATGGTGGTGTAATGGTGTGCGGTGGCGGAGTTGATTATGGAAGAGAGAGAGGTGCCAAGGAGAGAGGGAGTGATAGAGAGGGAGACTGACGATGGTAAACGGTTAGAAGGGACGGCAATAGTGGCGTGGGGTGACCGGCGATGGGGCTGGCAACAGTGGGGTGCGGCTGTGGTGGTGGCTCTAGTGGTGGGAAGGGGAAGAGGGAAGCCAACGGGTGTAGAGAGAGAGAGAGAGAGATCAAGACCGAGAGAGAGAGGGAAAAGACTTTGGTGGCTCGCTGGAGTTGGGGTCACCGGAGCAGAGGGATGGTGCCGACGTAAGTCGCAGCGTCGCCGGTGGTGGGGCGCTTCTCCTCCTCAGCTTCTTCGATTATTAGCTTTTGTAGAAGGCTTAAAGGTTGCCCTCCGCTTCTTCTTAAACCCAAATGTTCTAATTCACAGTAGCTTCCCTCCTTTTCTCTTTACAAGAATTGCTTTCAGAATTCACTCAAGGAGTCTACAAAATGTGAGCGCGAAGAGGTATTTGTAATAGGGACTTAGGGACAGTTGTCGCTGGTACGTGACAATATGCATGGATCTAATGTGACAAGTGGCCTATTTTTGGTACGTGTCAATATGCATGGATCAAATGTGACAAGTTGCCCATTTTTGTTTATTTTCTTCTGTATAAATTTTTCGATGTAAAACTTTTAATTCAAGAAAATATAAATATTTAGGTATAAATTTGTAATGTATTTTTATAAATTATCGTATAGTTAAAATCTTAATTAGAGTTTTCTATCTATTTAATATATTTTACTGCGATTTGTCGATTATTAGTATTTGTAATAACTGTAAATTTTTAAATTCAAAAAAATTCTCAAAAATTTGAGATAAGCTTTTAATGTTATTTTACGAATTATTGTGTAATTAGAATGTGTATTGTAAGGACCCAATACCTGTTTATTTTATTCATTTATATTTTCGGTAAGAGAAGAGAAGAAACTAAATTTGAGGGTGGGTGCCATAAAATTTTTGTTCGTTAACGGTTAATGTAACGATATGTGAAAGTGAAACTAAGATACCTGGTGATAAATGATATTGTTATGGTTGTGTTAATGGATAATTTAAAATACCAAAATATGAGCAAAATTGGGAGTTTGAAATGAGTTTCTAGAAAATTCACAGATTTCTGCTTCAGGGGTCACCGCTCGAGTGGTGGGGGTCCGCTCAAGCGGACTATCGGGATGAGGTTAGAAGTTTCTCGAACATTGGAGACAAGTTTGGGAGTTTTATATATATCAGCCTTGGGAGAACACTCCCATATGTTCTCCTTCATCTTTTCTTCTCCTCCTCTCCTCTTCTTCTTCTCCTCTCTCTCTCTAGAGAGAAAAACCCAAGAAGCCCATGAAATCCTAACCCTCCACCGAGGGAAACTGAAGATTGAAGCTAGATTGGGAGCAAGCAAGGGTAGCAATCAAGCTTTGGAGCAAGGAGGTGGGAGATAAAGCATCAAGAAAGCAAGAACACCCAAGATCTAAATCCTAAGAGGGAGAAGTTGGAGTAATCTCAAGCTCTTGAGCAAATTCGAGGTAGGATCCAGATTCTCTTACATGTTTTCGTTGATTTGGGTTGATATATTGCTTACATACGTAAAAATCAAGTTGATTTCATATGAGATTTGAATATTTGATAGATGTGTGTGAGTATAGTTAGGTTTTATGAAATTCGGTGGTTTGAGAAGTGATTTACCTTGATTGGTTGAAGAATTGTGATACAAAAGATGATTTGTGAAACTTTAAATCCAATGTTTTGAGTTGATAAACATAAATTTGAAGTATGATTGTGAAGAGAATGTATTTTGGGGTTTGGAAATCAGAACAGGGACAAATCTAGATTTTTTTCGGGCGACAGCGCACTCGAGCGGAGCCCTGTCCACTCGAGCGCTCAACTGGCAGAGAGTTGGGCGCTCAAGCGCCCGACGTCTGCTCGAGCAGACTAACTACTCAAGGCCAACTTTGTTCGATCATATCTCTCTCATCCGAACTCTGAATTGGGACGTTCTTATACTCAAATCGAAGCCCCGGAAGTCCTCTTTCCAACAAGACTACTCTCACAAAAAAATTTATTTTGTAAAAAATTTTATGATTAAAATAGTGAGTGTATGTCAAATTTTATTAACTATTTTTCATCCGATTTTGGCCAAATGCTTTGAAAAAGTATATTTTCATCAATATTGAACCTTTTTATCAAATTTTATACCCCTTGAGCTGTGGATTTACCTACCTTACTACACTTGGGTTGAGATGCTAGTATCATACCGATTGGAGGTATTGCGACAAAAATGAGTTTTTGACATATAACTAAGGTTTTAAGAACGAATATGATTATGGATAATTATGGGTTATGTCATGATGTAGTTATCATTAAGAATTTGAGCTTTAGAAAGAAAATATGGAGTTTAACTTGTATATATATGTATATGTATATGATTGGTGCATTCCATTTGTTTCAAATGACATGGTCATGTGTGAGTTAGTTACATGTTGCATTTCATGAAGTTGATAAACGGAATGTGATTATGAGAAATTATGTGCTCAAATTTATTATGGCATTTGAATTGAAGGAAAGGATATAATGCACATGATTGGAAATGAAATGGGAAGTTGAAATGTAAAAATGAAAAAGAGGTATTATGAGAAAATATTTGAGGAGAGGAACCAGTTGTGGGTTGGATTTTTGAATTTTTGTGAAAAATGAACAAATAATGAACCGTATGAATTAATGTGGATTAAGTTGGCCTAGCGGGTCCGCGGTGAAAGACCGAAAACTTGCGCAAGATGGGGACCATGTGCCCACGGGTTAGCCCCTGAAACGTGGTGTTATATTGTGGTGAGTTATAGAGCTATCTATTAACTAATGGCTTTGCGTAGCCTATTGGGATAATAGAGATGGGTTTCTATAAGCTTCACCCGATATCGGTTCATTAGTTGCAAAAAATTAATTGTGATACGATTTTGTGATAAACCGGATAATGAAAGTGTGACACGATTTTTGTGAAAAATCGGATAATGAAATGACAATGTGGATAATATGGAAAAATAAATGGGAACAACTCGACGTGTGTGGGCGTGTGCGTGTGAAAATTTGTATTTTCTTCGGTTGCACCCATTACAGCTCACAAATCATGCATCACCTATGAGTTAATCTATATCCTACGAGCTCCGGCTCACGCATGTTTACTAAACCATTTTAGGTTCCAAAAATCAGGGACGATACCAGGGCAAGGGATGCTTTGGAAAAGACTAAAAGGAAGACTTTGTGCTTGTTTATATTCTTACATTATGGTTGTATATGAACTGAGATGAAGGATTGTAATTAAAAATATTATGATTATAAATGAATTTTTGAGAGTTCTAGCCTTTGTTGTAAATTCGATATGTGCGGGAATATATTTGTTTAAGGAAAACTTTTATATAATCGGAACTCAAATTCTATAATGAATGAAAGTCGTAGTTGATGATCCTTAGGAGGAATAGTTTGTGGTTGGTTCATGGGTTCTCGGGGTTCGGGGCGTGACATGCATAAAATTTTCTAACTATATAATATATTTTCATCTCAATTTATTTAATTATCGAATTTTTACAGTTGTAAGTTTTTGGATTCTAATTTTAGAATCAATCATAAAGTTTTGTTAGGAATTTTATTCTAGATCTTTTGTAATTTACTACTCTTTATTTTTTCTTGTATGCAAATGTCAGATGTCACCAAATAAATACCCTTGGTACTTAAAGTTATATTCAAATTATTTTTTCAATTAACAAAATTTAATCCCGTTAATTTTTTTTTTTTGAGTATTAAAGTAAGTGGGTTGAAAGCCATTTTAATCATAAGAATCACATAGTTAAAAATAATCGTTAATTATGATGAGTAAAACTTTAATTTCATTTTAATTTAGTTTTTTCTAACATTTTAAAATTAATTCGCCAACAGCCTAAAATCCTGTGAATAGCATGCCTCGATGAAAGGATATCTACTATCCGTTGTTAGTCCAAACAGATCAATTTTTTTTAATTTTACTATTTAGGCAATTGACCCTGCCAAGTAAAATTAAATAGATAACATATATTTGTTCTAGTATAAAATAGCAGTGACTCAGATAGATATGATATTATTATATGCAGTTATGAGTTAACCATCACATAATCCTAAATTAATCGCTTCGCATGAACCTTTCAGATGAAAAAGTGATCCACAGTAACAATTATCTATAATTATCCATAAATGAGATTTGAACTTGCGATACCGCAATTAATCTGTCCGATTGGAAGGAACACCTTACTATCAATACACATGGTAAATTGCATCACCTACAAACAGGTGATGGAGACCACGGAATTTATCTGTGAATAAATTTCTTCTCCTACTTAAAATTTTAAAATATTTTTTAGGGTTATAAAATTCGTTTAATTAAAAAAATTTATTAATTTCAAAAATCACGCAATCTGAAAAAATCAAACATATTTTCGTGTACACGATTCCAAAGTTTCTAATTAGTTAAACTATCTTTTCATGTTTAAATGCGTAACAAATAAAATTTAATAAATGCATAATTTTTTCTTTGTCTTTTCAGCTAAGATATTGATTAAAGGCATTTATTTATTTTATTTTTTGTTTCATATTTTTTAAAAAATAATAATTTATTTTAATTAAATATTTTTTTATTTAATTAATTCAAAATTCAAAATTAATTCTCATGTTTTTTCAAGATCTCCAATTTTATAAAAAAAATCATCTTAAACGTGATATTTTGTAAAAATAAAATAAAATATCTAAACAATGTTCACTTAATTAAAATTAATTAATTAAAAAAACTTAAGTTTATTACAAAATATTTTAATTAAAAATAAAATTTTAAATTAATTAAATTAACAAGATAAATAAAACATATATGAAACCATCCACACAATTGATATATATATAAACATGATATGCATATATCTCGATTTTATGATTGAAGTGAAACGTTGAAGCGCTTCAGTCTCCTGTAGAAGATAAGCTGTATCAATCTTTTTTCAAATCTGATTCTTGTATCCCGATTGCATCAGTATTTCATGATACTGTATGATATACAAATATATCATATATTAGTCTCAAATATATCAAAAATTGAACAAAAAATAGCCCCAAGCCGGCCAACCACCGTCGACCACCAAGCACTGCCGTAGGCCACCAAGCACCGCTGCTGGCACTGCCGCACCATCCGCTTCAAGCGACTTTTGCTATCTCATCCAAACTTTGTTTTCAATGATTTTTATAACAAAAGAAAGCTCTCAAAAATTAGTATTTTTTGTCAAAAAATCTGGTCGAAAGAAGCCTAGAAAACAGGCTTCGATGGCCGTTGAAACACAAAAAATGCTGCTGCCCCGCAATAGCACTGCGCCACCAACTTTTTGAGTTCATTTCGACTCCATCCGAACTCCATTTTTGTCCCATTTTTTTTTCAAATGCAACTAACAAAATATACCATATTTCTGTAAAAAAAATTTGATTCGAAAACAACTTGGAAACAGCTAGAAAATTGCTTGGAAATTGCTATCGTTGCCCCATTTCGCCACCCATTTGGGCTTTTCAGGTGGTCTTTTCGCGCCCATTTTTTTTAAAATAACTCAAATATTCAGCCACATGATGCTTTGAAGAAACCCTCAAAAATAGTCCCAAAAATAGCCCTGAAGGGCTGCTGGTGCCACAGCCGCTAGTCTGCTGCCGCTGCCCCTTTTTTCTTGATTTTGGCTCAATTTTTTTATGATTTTTAGATAGTATTTTAAGGTATGTTTGCTGCTATTTTATGCCTAAAATATTGCTCAAAAAATAATTCCAAAAATAATGATTTGACATTTTAGTTTAGTCGATGATCATTTGTAAGGCCCTAAGGCCACACACTCATATTTTGTATGCATGGGAGGATGCCTAGGTATCACTTTGAATGTATTCCATGGGTAATATTGGTTTCTTTAAAGTTTAGAGAAATCCTTTTATTTTTGGGGTTTCATATCTATAAAATCAGTTGCTTAAAAGACTTGTCTTAATGAATGTTTTGGTACGAAAGTTAAGTTTTAGGAAACCAAGCATGAGAAAGGAGTCCGGAACTAGACCGCTCAATGGACCGCTTGAGCGGTCTATCGAGCGGTCAAGTGTGCCCCTCGATTTCTCAGTGCAAGGCAAAAACTACTCCATGCAGTGAGGGACCGCTCAAACGGCCTTAAGACCGATCGAGCGGTCTGATTATATGGGTAATTTTCATCCCCTTGTTTTAGCGCCTACTTTTCAAGGGGATGTTTATCCAAGGCCTTAGGCCTCTTTCACGTACTCTTTCTATTTCAAATCTTGGTTTGGAGGTCTCTTTTTCCTTCTCGATTTGGCTATTCTTGTCCATATGTGTGAAACTTGACCCTTTTTTTTTAGCATTTTCGGATGCGCGTTACGTGTTTTCGTTTGGGCATGTTTTTATTACTTTTGATGCATGATCGGACCTAGATATACATGCGGGGTAGGTTCCCGGGGGCGTGGGCTATTGTGGCGCGAATTTTAAAATTTAAAAAAAAAAGTTATTTTGGAGGCCTATAAATATCTGGAGTTAGATATTTTCATAAAGATATTTTTTAAAACTTCTCCAACAAGCTTCTTATTTTCTCTCTACCTTCTCTCTAAGTTCTCAGGGGCCTGGGACTTGATTTTCGACGATCAGACTCCCGATCCTTGTTATTGGCATCGTGGTCTACGCAACCATCCGGTCAGAATTCTATTCTGGCAAAACTCAATTTTGCACGTGAATCGAAATATCGAGTTTTTAACTCACCAAGGTAGGATTCTAGACCTGTATGTTTTATAAAGGTGCTACGTGTAATCGGGTGTATTTTTACCTATCAGATTGTTGTAGATCTAATTTTCTGTAAAAGTTGGATTTGGGGTTTAAAATCGGGTTTTTGTTGATTTTGGTGGATGAAATCGGATGTCGAAGGTTTTGGTGTTAGGCCCAGGCATGTGTATGTTTGCGGATGTTGGATTAGAGTTTGGAGGCTTCGATTTGAGGTTTGAAAGGCTGAACTCGTAGCTTAAAAACGGTTTCTGGGTGAGTTCGGTCGACTAAACTCATAGGTTCAGTCGACTGGATCATAGTTCTTGAGTTCGGTCGACTAAACTGTGGGGTTCGGTCAACTGAACCGTGCATTGAGGCATTTGGTGGTTTTTCAGTGTGTTGTTCAGTCGACTGGGGGTTTAGTTCGGTCGACTAAACTTCTGGGCAGTGTGATGGTGGTTCGGTGGTTGGGTTTTGGTTTCCGATTGATGTTCTCTGGTATTCAATTGATTAATTTATGGAAATTAGTTGATTCAAATACCTATAGATTCCTTTTGGGGTTCGGTTGATCGTGTTGTGGTTTAAGGGTTGTGTTGTGGCCTCAGGTGTTTCATTTAGATGTCGTTCTTGGGTTGACGTGCATGGTTAGATTTGAGGAGTTGTGGCACGATTGTGTGCGTGTTAGTTATGTTCGGTACATGTATGTCCGTGGTTCGATTTTAAGGTTTGGTTCTGGTGAGAATCGGTTTGAGGGAGGTTCAGGTGTTGATCTCTACGTTAGGTGTTGGTTGTCCCGGTGTGTGGCCGGGTCCTAGTTTGTGGATGGGTTGTTTAGGTATCGAATGACGGATGTGTGGCACGTGATGTCGTGTCGGGTGGCCTCATGCTGTGAGGTTATATGACTATGTGCATTTATAACTCTAGTTTATTTATGTGCGGAATATGTGGGTGGATTACATGATTTTGGCGTCGTATGTGAAACGTCGTGGTCATACGTGATCTTCTACTTATAGAACTATGATTAGTTTTATTCTCATATGTTGTAGGACAAGTATGTGGTCCTATGTGGCCCTTGTGATTGTGAATGGTTTTTATATGCATGTGTTGCATTCTATATATGGAGGGCAGATAATGGCCCCACAGTGGAAGTTCGTAAAGTTGCATATGAATGGCAAATAATGGTCCTACGGTGAAAGTCCATGAAGATATCTGTTGACCCTGGTCGACAAAGCATAGTGGGGCGGATAAGGGTCCTTCGGTGAAAGTCCGAGAAGATATGTGAATTGTATGTGATAGATCTGTGGTCAGGGCTCGGGAGAGAGTCGATATTTATGTGTATATGCTGTTAGGGCTCAGGAGAGAGTTGATGTTTGTTTATACGTTGTGGGTTCAGGAGGAGTCGGTTTAATTCAATCTGTGTTGCATTCATGGCTCGTATGAGTCGATCTTTGCCTGTGTGGCATACTACTATATGTATCATGGACTTCATATATTGCATATTGGGACGGATAGGTCAATTTTCTTAAAACTGTATTAACGGCTTACGGGAGTCGTAATACTGGAATCATTTTCAAGGCTCTGATGAGTCAAAAAAATGATTTTTTATCCTCGCTTTTCCATTGCTTGTGAAAATTATTTTAAAGGCTCTTGTGAGTTGTGATCTAAAACCATTTTCAAACTGTTTTCAAGGCTTGAAAGAGAGTATAAACCTGCACTTTGATTTTTTAGCATGTTTTGTTTATACTGCATGCCTGTCTAGTTTCTGCTGAGCCTTGGCTCACGGTGTGGGATTTGCTTTTCTTCAGGTACCGGTCACGCTGGTTGATCTTGAGGTGCTAGAGATGTGGAAGAGTTATAGTCTTCCTTTTTGTTTCTATCTGTATCATGTATGCTTAATACATGTTTCTCGGCGTTGGAGCCTTGTAATATATGTCGTTTGGTGTTTTATACAATGCATATATGTTTATTTTGAGAGTATATTCTCGGGCTGGGTGTTATGGTTGTTTGTTTATGGGTGTTTTATGTGGCCCGGAGTTTGGGGCGTGACAATATGATTCTTTCTCGGATGCTTTTGGTGGATGTTCTTGAGCTTGAAGAGTGAGTTCCATTAAGAATTTTCTCTTTCTCGATTATTAGGTTTGTTTCACAGACCTTAGAGTTGAGGGCGTAACAATAATACCAAGGCACGTAGCTGAGTCTTCACACATACTAAGTCTAAGTATGTGGAAAGTTGTCTGTAAAGATGGCAGTAATTAGAAAATTAAACAAATTGATTGTTGGGGGTATAAAATTCACAATTTTAACTTAAGTTTTTCAAATTGCACGTGTTTGATGTTTGTGAGTATCATCTCTGGAAACCTTCATGAGACTATAACTCGTCCACTAGGGATAACCTAGGGGTTTAAAGGCTTATTACACATGTTAAGTGCAATTGTATATCGTATGAAAGTGGATTTTATAATTACATTAGTTTAATTGTCTTTTATTTTTACTTTATTCGAGGACTAGTAAGGTGTAAGTTGGGAGATGTGATCGGTACGTAAAAGTGCTGATCAAATCATGTAAAGTATGCTTTGTTAAGCCACGATTATGTATTTACTAATATGTTTTGATAGTGTTTCAGTGTTAGCATTAAAAGAAGCAAAATGGTGGAAATGGGCTAAAATGGATCAAAAAGTGAAAAAAGAGGGCAAAAAGGGAAATTCAACGAAAAATCGTCCAAACGAACACACCTGTGTCCGAACAGGATCGAGGTAGAAAGATTTTCATCTGGATGGAACTTACTGGCGTCTGGACAAAATACCTACTAGAGTAAAAGCGTCCGAATGAAACGGAGCAGTTACAATTTGATTAACACTCTGCAACAAAGGGCATAGAGTACTACTATAAATAAGAGGCATGGGACTTCAGTTCTAAGAACTCCATATCTTCAAAGATCAGATTGAAGACACTGCAAGAGACATCTCTAGAGGCCTGGGATTCCATTCTTCTTCATCTTTTCATAGATTCGAGCCGAGACATAATCGGCTAATCTTCTCTTTCCTAGGGGATGATGAACATCTAGTCGGTATTTTATGAGTAATTTAGATTTTTATTTTTTTTAATATGGATTCAATTTTTTGTATGATTTAAGACGTTGACTTCTGATCAATGAGTTTTTAATTTGATTATTTTGTTCCGTTCTTACTTTCTGTGATTGTAAAAATGAGATCATATAACTGTTATTTGTTCTTGTTTTTTTTCAAAACATGAGATATTCTTTGGTTGGATAGGATGGGTCATGCTAGGATTATTTGGATAGATCTATGTCACAATCTTATATAGGATATGCCAGGTTTAAATTTGACCTTATCTTCTTGATAATCCGTGTTAGTCTTGTCGTCGTAACTGGATTAGATTGAACCAATTGAGAGAAATAGAATCTAAATAAAACTAAAATATTAATTAGGGTGGATTAAAACCTTAGGAATCTTAGTTATCTTTTAGAGTAGTTTTTATTAATTTACTTTTATTTAAATCAACCATTTTTCATAATCTCAATCAAATTTTACTTCAAATTAATTTTAGATATTAATTTGAGAATACCGTGACCTAGTCTATTTGTCCCTATTAGAATGATATATGGACTTTCGCTATCTATCAAATACTTGTTAATTTTAGAATTTAATTATTATCATTGGTATGGTACGACAACGAACCAAGTACTACATTTATAAGCAAAAAAAAAACTTTCAAAAGTTATCAACCCAAGTAGTTACTTATTACAGTCATCCATTAGAGTGTTTTTAAGAGAGAGACAGAAATTTAACTGAGATTACAATGCAACAATGACAGAAGAAGAAATTCGATCTTTTTTCAAGCAGCTTCAAAATCCTGTTGCTCTTGATAATCTCCCTAATTTGCAAAACTTTCTTTATTTTGAAGTTCTTCTTCTTCACATACGACATAATGCCGTGAGCCGAAACCTAGAAGAAAAATTCTAGAAAATTCCACTAATCTAACTCATCACATAATCCAGCTAAATTTACAACCCGTAGTAAAAATTATCATGCAATCAATAGTTTAAAAGGCAATTAACAAATTTAGCTAAAATCCATAGAATGTGATAATAGATGCTATTTATGAGACCGACTAAACTTCCTACTACAAACCAACCAATGGAGTTCTACGCCATGAATTTGAAGAGTGGACTTATTGGACAAATTAAACACTAAATCCATCAACAGACCTCGTTGTGAAAGATAATCACTTCGCCCGGTTACATGCTGTAACTGCTTTATACAATCACAACGGCATGGGGTCCAGTGCTAACCATGGGCCTTCTCTGGTAGTTCCCACCTTAAGGAATCTTGATGTCTCTGCCAGGTTCAATCCAAAGTCTAAAGATACCGAGAAAAGCTAGAGACGTACCCATGGTATCTAATAGGGCTTTACCCTCTAAAGTTACAAAATTTAGACCGGGGACGCACCCAGGTTGTTTAACGAGAAATTGCATTCTAAAAATCTTACAATTTTAGTCACCAGAGACGTCCTAGGCCAAGAAATAAAGGTATGGCCGACTCCAAAGCGACATACCCACTGACCATATTAAAAGTACAACCCACAATGCACAAAGTATGACTCGTATGACACCGAAAATGCACTCTACTATAAACATAGGGTACTATTATTTTATGCACATGGTACAATCAATCCGAAACATAAGATACAACCAGTAATATGCATAGGGTACAACTATCGTTAAGCACAAAGTACAACCATCATTATGCCCAACCAATTAAAAGCATATTTTAAGTCTAAGTGAGTTTCCTTAAAATTCAGCACTTTTAATAAGACTTGCAGAGCATGTTTGGGGTACTAAATCAACTTCAAATTTTTTTAGTTTTGGATATGTCTTAGATTAAAATGTTTTCTGAAACTTTCATGGAGGATGCTTAGTGAGGTTTTTAAAAAAATACTCAAGATTTTACCCTCCTAAGAAAAAGTGTCAGAATAACCTTCAAGACTCCAATGTAGTGATTTTCAAAAGAGAAAAATAGATATCATAAAAATTATTTGCGGCATACATTCAACTCTTTTATTTCTACTTTTTTTACAGCAGCTTTCTTTTGAAGTTTACTAAATATCTTATGAAGAACACCTTTCGATTTAATAACAAGAACCATTGGGGTTTTTTATCTCACAAAAAGAATAAGCAGATTTGGTTTTAATTCCCTAAACGAGAACAAAAATTTACAAAGAGTGTTTGGCTAATCAAATGTGAGACCCCGTATAGTTCCTTTTTTTATTTATATGCATATCCCATGTTTTTAGACATGCTTTAGCATTTTTACTTTAAAATGCATATATGTGTTTCAACACCTGTTTTGGTTAAACCGAGCATGCGGGGTTGCTTCCAGGGATTGTAGGGAGTTACGGTGCGAATTTCAAAAATTTAAAAAAAAAAGATATTTGGAAGGCCTATAAATATCTGGAGTTAGATATTTTCAAAAGATATTTTCAAAATTTAACTCCTAAGTTTCCTCCTTTTTTCTCTCTGCCCTCTCTCTAATTTCTCGGGGGGTCCGGGGCTTGGTTTTTGATAAACTAACTGCTGATCCTCAGTATCGGCAACGAAATTTGATTCTAATGAAGCTCGAATTTTCACGGGGATCGAGGCGTCGGGTTTTTTGACCCAACGAGATAGGATCTCAGATTCTACTGCTGTATAAGGGTTATATATGTAACCTTATATTGTTCCACCGTTTCAAAATGAATGAAATGTGATTTTATGTTTTAGATATGGTTTTGATTTAAAACTGTTCTTCGGCGTTTTCGGTGGATGGAAAGGTGTGTTGAGGGTTTTCTTTCTAGATTTTGGCATGGGGCTTGAGTGTGTAGATGTTTGAGAGTGTTGAACGAGTGTTTGGAGGTTCGATTTGAGTTTTAGAGGCAAAAACCAGTGAACCCGTAGCCCAAAAACAAAATCTAGGAAAGTTCAATCGACTGAACCATGAAGGTCAGTCGACTGGACCAGGAGGGTCAGTCGACTGAAATTGCTTCTGTTTGGTTTCTTCTTTTCCAATGAGATTTTCAGTCGACTGGGGGCTTGGGCCAGTCAACTGGGGTCCTGTATGAGCTGTTGGTGGTGTTTTGGTGGTTCGGAGGTTGGGTGTTGGCTCTCGTGTGGTTTGATGGATGAAAAAAAAGTTTTTACGAAAGCTTTTGCCAGAAACGTGTTTATTGGGGGCTTGGAGCTAACCCTAGGGGGTTGAGGCTTGCTTTCTAAATATTTTCATAAAATGTGTATGTTTTTACATGTTTTGGTTTGACCTCCATGGTTTCATGGATTGGATCTCATGCTTATACATGCATTATATAACTGCTATTGGGAAAAACATTGTGGAAATGTTTTCCATTGATCGCCTGGTGAGGGATGGATCTGTGTACATGTATAATGTACCAATTTGAGAAATATTTTTAAAAGACTATCTAGATGTACCGGGATGACGTGTATGTGGCACGGGTTTCCCTCGGTGGAAGTCCAAAAGCGTGCGCAGAGTAGGTACTTAGGTCCTTCAGGGTAGTTCTCGTAAACTGAGGCGGATAGGTGCTCAACTCCCTCGGGGTCATGACCCATAAATTGAGTGGTACGTTCATGGTGCTCCGTATAGAACCTGTGTGTATTTAGGCGATCCTATGATATCTGGGGGTTAAATACTGGACAGGAGTCTATAGTTGTGACCTCTGTCCCTTGGTGATAGAGTCAGTATAGAGGATCTTATTCTTCTATTCCGCGATGATACATTCCACGAGGGAACGATGTTTTGATTACTGTTTTTCCTTAAATGTGGTTGGTTATTTGCAATAGTTGCATCACATGGTTTTAAGGATAAAAATAAGGTTTTATGTTAATAAAACCGTTTTGGGAGACTTGTGTGGTCTTATGGGAAAACTTGAGGGTTTTGGATGGAAAACCTGTTTTGGTTTTGTGGTTGAGTTCGCTCTCACCATATGATTGCATATTCTTGCTTTATAGCTTATTATCTATTTTCTATTGGGCTTCGGCTCATGGGTGAAAAATTTTTGTAAAACCATTTTCAGACGATGATATGGCTGAGGAGTAACTTGGTGGTGCCCGCGGTGGCGAAAGACTTTTATAGTTTTTCTTCTTTTTCGTATGCATGTTCCTGAAGGCAGGTTTTGTACGCCATAAGGCGATGTATTGTACGCATGATTGAACTGTTGTCTTTTATTTATGAGAGATACTCTTTTGTTGGGTATTCTATTGGTTTCAACAGGCGAATTTCGATATATGAAAACCTGTATTTTCATATAAAATTGGTGTTTGGTGAATATTCACATGACCCCAGATTTTAGGGCGTGACAACTTGGTATCAGAGCTCTGGGTTCGAATACCTAAGAGCCATGGGAAAAGGGGTTTATCACCTGGTGAGGTTGATTGTGTATGCTTGCTTGCATGTGTTTAAATGCTAGTTTATAACATGTTAATAGCTTTCTGAGCATGATAATTGTGTATATGTGGGCATGGAGGTTGAATCTTAGGATTGGTAAGTCTTGCCTTTGGGCGTTTCGTTTAACCTATTTAGAGGCCAAGTTAGAAGCGTGTTTGGCCGATGTGTTTTCTAGCAGGGAATCTGAATACGTTATCCAAATTGACAAGTCTGTCTTGTTAGTTCTCCTCGGTATGTGAGACTTGTTTGCATAATCTTATGTGGCTATGTGATAGCATGATTATGTGTTTATGTTACGGAGTAGCATGTTGTAGAAAATCTTGTCCTATTTATATTGCTTCCTATAGAACTACGTCCACGCGGGGATTGCGGGAACGGGGACGTGGCCGAGGCCGTGGCCGAAGCCGTGGCTGAGGACGTGCCTATGTCCAGGTTCCGGAGGATGGTAATATTCCTGCCCCACATGAACAAGTGCGTGGTACTGATGTCGGCGGCACTGATGTCGTCCATGAGATGTTAGTTACTATGAGAGCTATGGCAGAAGCTACCAGGGCTAGTGTGTGGGTTCCAGAGCCGAGAGCTTCTGTAGCTATGCGGGAGTTTCGGCGGTTAGATCCTCCGATCTTTTTTGGGGAGCCGGACCCAAAGGTGGTTACTGAGTGGTTAGAAATGACCACCTCCATCTTCCATACTCTAGATATCGAGGAGGATGCTTTGCGTATAAAGTTGGCAGCATTCCAACTGCGGGAAGATGCTAGAGAGTGGTGGAAGTTTGCCAAGACCACTGTGGATGAGACGTGGGCTGCTTTCACGAGAGTCTTCTTGGAGAAGTATTTCCCACGATCTTCGAGAGATACTTACCGAAAGGAGTTCCTCTCCCTTATTCAGGGAAATTTGTCTGTGGTCCAGTATCAGGCCAAGTTTGCGAATCTGTCGCGGTTCACACCTGAGATGGTGTCTATAGAGGAGTTGCGCACTCGGAGGTTTAAGAGGGGACTTCGACCTGCTATTAAGGATAGGGTTGTAGCTCTGGATATAGAGGTGTACATCGAGCTGGTGGAATCTACTATCTGGGTTGATAACTCATTGGCAGATAGCCACGGGATTAGCGAGAGCGGGAGCCAGCAGGGCAGTGGAGATGCACAGTCCCAGGGGCGCAGGGGCAAGCGCCAGAGGTCGTCTGAACCTAGTTCTCGTTTTGCTGGATCATCTCAGCCGCAGTCGTCTGCACCTACACCTTCAGTGGCCTCGATAGGCAGGCCAGAGCAAAGAGGATTGATCTATTATCACTATGGACAGCCAGGACATCGTTTAGTTGAGTGCCCGCAGAAGGGCCAGGCTCAAAGTTCAGTGCCCGTCCAGTCTCAGGCGAGAGACCCACCTATCTATTTTGGGTGGGGTCAGCCCGAGCATCTCCGCAGACTCTTTCCCAGAGAGGGGAATGTTCAGGGTGCGACAAGAGCACCAGTTGCTTCATCAGTACAGAGGCGACAGGCTTCGTAGCAACCTAGGGCTCAGATGTCTAGGTTTGCGGAGGGCAGTGCATCAGCTCAGTCGGTGAGGCAACCATCGACTCAAAGTTATGGTGGACAAACCAGACTACCGCAGGCCAGGACTTATATTCTTACTGATCGCAGTACTTCTAAGGCACCAGTGGCGTCTGATGCTGCTGTTACACCAGCCATGATTAGAGATACTCTTCTACTCTTTAGATCATGAACCAGTGTTCTTATCGACACCGGAGCATCACACTCATTTATATCATCTGCATTTGTATCTACCTTGGGGTTGGAAATGGACTAGTTGGGTAGTACCTTGTATGTGGAGACCTCAGTTCATGAGAGTGTGAAATTGAGCCTTGTTTGTAGATCCTGTGTGCTAGAGATCGCCGGTCGTTGTTTAGAGTTTGATTTTATCATTCTAGACATGGCCACGTTTGATGTCATCCTAGGGATGGACTAGCTGACTACCTACCATGCCTTTATAGATTGTGAGCGACGGAGAGTGTCGATTAGTACGCCGGTGGGTGACTACTTTTGCTTTGTGGGTGATCGGGATGAGAGCTTGATGTCTATGCTAGGTGCCACTCGGGTTTGAGGAGATTTGGGTTTTCTCTTTTCTACACTCAAGTTAGAGGAGCCGGGTGGGGTTCGAGGGGTGTTGCCCCATGTGGTGTGTGATTACCCGGACGTCTTTTTCGGACGACTTGTTTGATTTGCCACTTAGTAGAGATGTGAAGTTCTCCATTGATCTTGTTCCGGGTGGTGCTCCTATCTCTATGCCATTGTATCATTTTGCACCGACGGAGTTGCAAGAACTCAAGGTGCAGTTGCAGGAGTTACTAGATAAGGGGTTTGTGCGGCCGAGTACATCGCCGTGGGGAGCTCCAGCTCTCTTTGCAAAGAAAAAGGATGGTCCATTGGGATTGTGTATAGATTACAGGAAGTTGAACCAGGTGACAGTGAAGAACAAGTATCCGATGCCGAGGATTGACGACTTGTTTGATCAGTTGAGGGGGTCCCATTGCTTTTCTAAGATTGACTTTAGGTCAGGGTATCATCAGCTGAGGATCGGGGACGAGGATATAGCGAATATCGCCTTTCAGACTCGTTATGGTCACTACGAGTTTTTAGTTATGTCGTTCGATTTGACGAACGCCCCTGCTACATTTATGGGTCTGATGAATCGTATTTTTTACCCTTATTTAGATGGTTTCGTAGTCGTGTTCGTGGATGGCATTCTTATCTATTCACCCACGAGGGAGATGCATAAGGAGCATCTGCATGTTATCTTGCAGCTTTTTAGAGAACATTGCTTGTATGCAAAGTTTGAGAAGTGCGAGTTTTGGATGACATAGGTGAGATTCCTTAGACACGTGGTGTTAAAGGATGGGGTATCAGTAGACTCGTCTAAGACTGATGCAGTGATGGATTGGCAGTGACCGAAGAATATTTTTGAGATACGCAGTTTTCTCAGTCTGGCAGGTTATTATCGGCAGTTTGTGAGGAATTTCTCTAGGCTTGTAGCACCGATGACGCGTTTGACTAGAAAGGGAGTCACGTTTATATGGAGCAAGTCTTGTGAGTCAGCTTTCTAGGAGCTGAAGAGAAGACTGACCAGTGCACCAGTTCTGATTATTCTAGAGCGAGGTCTGGGATATACTGTGTATTGCGACGTGTTACTTGATGGTTTGGGCTGTGTGTTGATGCAGGGAGGGAAGGTTGTAGCCTATGGCTCGCGACAGCAGAAGACACACCAGAGGAATTACCCGACTCATGATCTGGAGTTGGAAGTTGTGGTCTTCGCCTTGAAGACATGGCGGCATTATTTATATGGTGAGCATTTTGAGGTCTTCTCTAATCACAATAGCCTAAAGTACTTGTTTTCACAAAAAGACTTGAATCTTCGCCAGCAAAGATGGATGGAACTGTTGGAGGACTGCGACTTCGATTTGTAGTACCATTCGAGTAAGGCAAATGTCGTAGCTGATGCACTCAGTAGGAGGTCTTACGGCTCGTTAGCTTCTGTGGCTATACGAGAATGGATTATGCTTGCAGATGTTGGAGAGTTTGATCTGTGTCTCGGGGAGACGGCGAGAGGTGCGACCTTATATGCAGTTGCTTCACAGCCCACATTGGTTGCACACGTGTTAGAGGCCCAAAGGACCGATCAGGAGGCTCAGATGATACGGGACCGCATTGCTAGTGGGCCAGATACAGTGGGATAGGTGATGAATTTAGATCAGAGTCTGGGGTTGTTAGGGCGATTGTTTGTACCGGAGTCGTGTCGCGCTAAGGTGTTACATAAGTTTCATTACTCACGTCTTGCAGTGCATCCGGGAGGCACGAAGATGTATCACGATCTACGCTGTCAGTTCTGGTGGACGGGAATGAAGAGGGATGTGATTCGCTTCATTTCTCGTTGCTTTACTTGTCAGCAAGTGAAGGTGGAACACCAGAGACCAGCAGGATTGTTGCAGCCGTTGCCGGTGTCTGAGTGGAAGTGGGAGAATGTCACTATAGATTTTGTATCAAGACTTCCATGCTCGCCGAGAGGACATGACGCTGTTTGGGTTGCAGTGGATAGGCTGACGAAGTTAACACATTTTCTTACCATTCGAGTGAGAGACTCAGTAGACAGATTAAGCAGATTATACATTCAGGAGATAGTCTGATTACACGGAGTACCGGTGACTATTGTTTCTGATCGAGATCCGCGCTTTACATCGCGCTTTTGGCAGAGTCTTCAGGTGGCTTTGGGGACGAGCTTGACTTATAGTACAACTTTTCATCCTTAGACCGAATGTCAGTCTGAGAGGACCATTCAGATTTTGGAGGACATGCTGAGAGCTTGTGTGCTTAATTTTTGGGATTCTTGGGAGGATCATCTATCATTGGCAGAGTTTACATACAACAACAGCTATCAGTCCAATATTGGGATGGCACCGTATGAGGCTCTGTATGGTAGGCCGTGTAGATCACCTGTTTATTGGACAAAGGTGGGATAGATCGCTGTTTTGGGACTCGACTTGGTGCGGGAAACGACTGAGGTGATTACAGTGATTCATCAGCGACTGGTGACAGCTTAGAGTCGCTAGAAGAGTTATGCTGATCGGAGGAGGAGACCGTTAGAGTTTGCAGTGGGAGATCATGTGTTTCTGAAGGTCTCGCCACGCAAAGAGTTGATGAGATTTGGTCGTAACGAGAAGCTATCACCACATTTTATAGGACCATTTGAGATTCTGGAAAAGATTCAGGTGGTAGCATATCGTCTGGTTTTGCCACCTCAGTTAGCCTCTGTGCACAACGTCTTTCACGTTTCTATACTTCAGAGGTATGAACCGGATCCGTCTCATGTGTTAGATTGGGCTGAGTTACAGGTTGAGGAGGATGTGGCGTATGAGGAGCGACCCATGAAGATTTTGGATACAAAGGAACAGCTGTTGCGGGGGAGAATGATTGCCTATGTCAAAGTTCAATGGCTTCGTCACGGAGTTGAGGAAGCGACTTGGGAGCTTGAGTCTGGGGTTCGTGAGAGATATCAGGAGTTGTTCACCTCGTGACCTAGTAGTGAATTTCGGGGGCAAAATTCCTTAAGGGGGGAGAGTTGTGAGACCCTGT